>CATIWO010236269.1:0-12694 GCA_949673435.1 Macaranga tanarius | reverse complement strand
AATATATTATTACAGAAAATCATAATTTTATAATAAATTATTTAGTATATAATTTAGTTTAAATTATTTTAATGAATAATTTAAATTTATACATTGTATTTTTAGAAGTTTTTTTAGCTTGTTTAGGCTCGTTTAAGCTCGCGAACACTTAACGGCCTAATGAGCTCGGCTCGAGCTCGGCTCGTTTATAAACAAATCAAACCTGAGCTAGCCAAAGCTCGGCTCGGCTCGGCTCGTTTACACCCCTAGCTTCAAGTCCAGAAAAACAATAAATTGACTAGTTTTGTTCTTTTGCCTCTTCATTGAGGGGGACAAAGAACTTAACCTTTTGCATCCTCCATGTGACACCATAAAAAATGTGTCTTTGGTAATTTTATTTATTATTTATTAATTTTATTTGGAATTTTTCTGTCAAAGAATTTGCACACTAACAAATTTCATGAAGAATGATATGCTATTAAAATAAGTTTACAGTTCGTTTCACTTTCCTATTTATAAGAAAAGTGAGTTTTATTTTATATTTATATCGATGGGATATTGTTTAACTTGATCATAAATTATAGATATTTATTTACTTGATGGAATAGTTATAAATTTAATTCATCAATTGAGTTTTTTTTTTATAAAAAAATTAATTTCTTAACATGTATTCAACTCATCAAATTAATTTGTTTTAAAGAAATCTAACACCAATAATTTTATAGTTCAACAATGGTATAACCGTATAAATGATTAGACTGTACATATAGTTTTTCTTTTTCATGTGATGAGATACAAAAATGACAAGATTGATGTGAAATTTCAAAGATCAGCACTCAAAAGATTACAAGAGAGGAGAGCTGAGCCATGCAAGAAATATCATGCTCCATTTAGAAGATAATGAGAAAATGAGTATTTTGTAAAAGTTAGTGGGAGGCTTGTTTTAAATTTTCCAATCAAATATTCAAGGTATATGTTGCAAATTTGAAGAAGAAAATACAAATTAAAAGAATTTTTCAAAAAAAAAAAAAGTAAATATATGAAGGATGAAATGTGAATCATTGTTTTCCGAAATAAACATTATCATAATTTTGAAAAAAAAATTAATTAATCGATTAACTTAATATATATACAATTTGGCTATGGCATCTACATTTTCTTTTCCAATTTAACTATAAACCTCATTTGAAATTTTTAAAAAAAGATTAAAACCATTTAAAAAGAAAATTAAAATTTGAACATGCTTTTATTAGATACATCAACAATAAAAATTGCATTTGTTGATAAGCATGTGAAGGGAGAACATTCTTTCATGTCAATATTGATATGCCGTTTTAGTAGACATAAAATGCCTTTAAATGATGTTCATCTATGAAATTTTAATCTAGTGGGTGCCACTAATAAGATAAGTGTGATGTTTCTGCAAATTGGATTGGCTATCATTTGATTTGGACAATTTTTTGTTTGTATTATTTTTCTCTCATTCTACTTGCAAACTTGCTAAAATTTCTCAATATATGTTTGCTAAAGTATGATATCTAAAAGATACATTAGTGTATGCCTCCTAAATAATTTCAGGCACAAAAATTCAAAACAAAAGAGCATTATTTGGAGGGTGTTATGGCCTAAGGGGATTCTTTAGTTGCATTATGTCATCTTTTATATTCTCTAATGTTCAAGTGGATATATAGTTAATATGAAAAGTATAAGAGAGTAAAAGAAGATTTTTTTTCTTTATTTTTCTGTATATTGTGTTATGCCTTTACATAATTTTTATTTATTTTATACGGAATTTAAAAAGTTATTGAATATATATGGAAATTTAACTATTTGATAAAATATTCAATATGATTTTATACACATGTTAAAAGTTAATTTAAACAATTAAATAAGATTTTTTTTTTATATAAGGTTGAGGTTTAGTACCACCGAGATGGAGAAAAAAGAGTTAGTTGTTAGTGTTTTAAATATATTTTTGTGAGCAACTACCATAAATAGGTCTCATAAGTCTAGTGAGAAGGAGAAAAATTTAACTTAAAATCTTTTTCTTCTAAAAATAAAGATTCTTGCGATTTGAACCAGACTTCAAGTGTTATTAAATAAGATATAATACTTAAAACAACAGTCCAAAGAATTTTTTTCACTTCGGTTCGAATTTAATTAATTTTTTTACGTAAAGTTTTTGGGGAAATAAAATGAAGAAAAGAAAATAGGATACAGTAATTACAAGAGGCTAGTTTGAACTTGCAATAGGGGATGAGATGTCGATTGTTGCCCCCCAACTCGCAATAAGCAAAATATAGGTGAATAGATATGGGCCAAAATGCTTTTAATTTTTTTTTGTTATTTAATTACAAAGGCACATGCATATTCATTTATACTTATTTTTAGGACCACATCATAATATTATTTCATCGTCCTCTGGGGTCAGGTGTTTCTACTAAATTGCCAAACTTCTTGCTTTCAAGTTTTTTTTTTTTTTTTTTCCCTTGTAGAATAGCACTAACACTGTTTACTTTATTTTTTGGGCCTTCACAAAAAAAAAAATAATAACAATAATTGAGAGGAAAAGGAAAAAGAGTTGCCATATACTTTCTCTTTACTACATCATGAATTTTTTGACTACTTTGGACCCAAAAAATCTAAGTATTCATGTGTTTGTCTTCTTGTTTTTTTCCCTCAATTGAGATTGCCATTACTGGTTATCTCAAACTACCTGAGCAATAGCAAGTGAGTTTGCAGTGTATTGGCTATTTTTATTTTTATTTATAATAATAACTTGAGTGTACGGTTTAAAAAGCGAAAAAAATGTCATCTACACAACTTACTGTCATTTAAGTTATTTTATTTCCATTCATTCAAAAATTATATTTGAATAATAATTTTTTTATTATTCATTTTATTTTATTGATATATAAATAATATAATTATTTAGTGTAATGATTAGAATGAAAAAATATAGCAAAGTTATTGTGTCAATATTGGGCATATATGTCAATAATATAAAAAAGAATAAAAATTTTTCAATTACACAGGACAGTAATAAATTTTTGTTCAAAACTAAGGGATTTGTAAAAGAAAAAAATTGTGTAATATAGAAACACTTTTTCAGTTTTATCTCATATAATCGTCCTAGTATTTTCAACAAAACAACAGCATATCCATTTACAGGTTGTATAACTTTAATTAGCCCTTCATTCATTTATAATTTAAGAGTAATCTTTTTTTTTTTTTTTTTCCTTTTTGGTCGAATACAACTCCAAATGGGGGACTTACAATAGTTGATTATACTATAACTTAAATGGTAACTTTATCACTAACTAACTATCACTAACTATGCCTTTCAAAAAAAGAAAAAAAAACTATCACTAACTATAACCACTAACTATTACATTACATACTTTTTTTTTTTTTTTTGTCAGAAAGATAAACTTTTATTCATGATAAAACTTACAAGAGAGTACAATAAAAACATTAAAATACTCTCTCTTTTACTGAGAGAGAAAAACTATACCCAAAAAGTAAAACAAATATGCACTTAGTATAGAAATTCTCCCGGGTAAAAATATGAAGAATCTTCTTTAGCTATCTGCGCCAACTGTGTCTCAGATATACTAAAGGAGCCAAATCGGAGCATAATTTGATTGAGATCTTCAAATCTTTACCTCTATAATTGCTTCAAATCTACTATTTGACTGCTTCAATAGATAGATCAAGTACAAAAGTGGAAGAAAAACTTCACACTAAAACTTAAACTACAAAAAAAAATTATTTATAAAACTAAAAAAATATCCATTTAGATTTGAGTTTTCTACTTAAATCTATGGTATAGATCTAATACATATACCAGAAAATAAAAAAAAAATTTAGTGATTTTTGGCCAAAATTGGCAAAAAATAACTAGAGAGAAACCAAAACTAGAAGAAGAAGACAATGCAGCAGAGGGAGAAAAGAAAGAGATTACATTACATACTAATACATATATATATATATATATATGTCCTAATGGGTGGTAGGGTCTTAGGAGAGGAAAAACAGAATTGGAGAGAATTGAAGAGAATTTGTATGAATATATTTTTTATTAAAATGATTTCACCACACCTTAAACACTAGAGAACTAGGAATATATATAACACTGCTATACTGATATTCCTAAACTAATGCCGTAAGGCTTACAATAAATTGGGAAGAAAAAATATTCAAATATTCTAAATAATTGAAGTTTCCTATATCAAATAAACTACCATGTATGTAGCAAGTTGTTACACCTAGAATCCTTGACACTAATCATATCTCTTGATTATTGGAATAATATTGGAATGAGCATAATCTTCCTTACTTCTCCATAACTTGTAAGATACGCCTTGTATCAGCTAAGGCTCATTCAGTTGCACCAGATTTACCAATACCCTCCCTCAAACTATGTCGGGGCTGAAGGCACAGTTTATTGCGAAATTGAGCTAAGGTGGCCTTTGGAACAGATTTGGTAAAGAGGTTAACAACTTGATGAGTTGAAGGGACATGTTTAGTGACAAAAAGCCCAAGAGCAACGCGTTCATATACAAAATGGTAGTCTAATTCGATATGTTTACTTCGAGCATGGAAAACTGTATTAATAGTCAGGTAGAGAGCACAAATGTTATCATAATAAAGAGTCAGGGAAGATGGAATGGAAATGCGAAGATCACTGAGAAGATAAGTAAGCCAGGTGAGTTCGGATGCTGTATTAGCCATAGCACGATACTCAGCTTCAATACTGGAACGGGAGATAGTGTGTTGCTTTTTAGCACACCATGAAATAATATTAGAACTAAAAAGGTACAGTAGCTAGTAGTTGACTATTTTTTCAGAGGGCAACCTGCCCAGTCATCATCAAAAAAAGCAAACAATGTGAGCGAAGTATTGGAGGTGAGATGTAAACCAGTAGAAAGTGTGCCTTTGAGGTACCAAAAAATGCGACAAACTAATTTTAAGTGAGCAACCATAGGGGCATGCATGAACTGTGAAATATAGTTGACACTGTAAGAGAGATCAGGATGCGTAAGCGTGAGATACTGGAGAGCTCTAATAATCCCACGATAAAAACTAGGATCTATAAGAGGCGGGGCAGATGCAGGAGGTTTGAGCTTGAAATCCAATGGAGTAGACATAGGTTTGCAATCTAGCATTTTTGACAGCTTAAGAATGGTGAGAGCATAGTGTGACTGAGAAAGATGGAGGCCATCAAGAGTTGGAGAGATCACAATGCCAAGGAAATGATGTACTGGTTCGAGATCCTTCATAGAGAATTCACGGCTTAAGGTTTGAATCAAAGAAGTGACAAGCATAAAGGAAGATCCTATGAGAAGCATATCATCAACGTACAATAGCAAAATAAGAATACCTTGATTTGAGTGATAAATAAAAAGAGAAGGATCAGGAAGACAATAAAAGAAACCACAAGAAAGAGGAAAATGACTAAGTCTATTAAACCAAGCACAAGGTGCCTGTTTAAGCCCATATAGTGCACGTTGAAGCTTACAAACATGTTACAGAAATTGAGAGTCAGCCATACTTGGAGGTTGTTCCATATATATTTCTTCAACAATATATCCATATAAGAATGCATTTTTGACATTCAATTGGTGATGGGCTAATGATTTACCAGGGCAATAGTTAAAATTAAACAAATTATACCTGGATGTATGACAGGAAAGAAAGTTTCAATATAATCAAGGCCATTGATCTAATGATAACTTTTTACAACAAGACGGGCTTTGAGTCGATCCAAAGTACCATTAGGTTTAAGTTTGGTCTTGAAGACCCATTTTGAGCTAATCACATATATGTTAGAAGTGCGGGGAACGAGTCCCCAGGTATGATTTTGATAAAGAGTAGTAATCAAGCATTACAGTTTTCCATCTTGGTTGAGATGAAGCTGCTTTAACCGTCTTGGGCTCACGAGGTACAGTGTGAGAGAAGTCAACTATTAAGGCATATTTGGGATTGGGCTTAATAATTCCATATTGTGATCGGGTAGTCATAGGATGATTGACAAGTGCACGGTGTGATTGTGGGTTGGATACAGCATCAAGAGACATAACGTCAAATATAGTATCCATAACAGGGGTTGTCTATGGATCACTAGAGGATAAAACATTATAATAAGAGTCAGGTGAAGAGGTAACAGAGATACTGCTTGAAGTAAGATGCGAAGGGTCACCTTGAGTGATAGTTGGGACTATAGTTAGTGGTAAAATATGTGAGTAAGGTAGTAAGAGAGACTTCGATGAAGATGGACCTGATTCAGAAGAAACACATGAAGGAATCTAAGAATAAAAATATGATGCACATGAGAGACCGAAAAAGAAAAGTTAGAGGATTTAAATGGAAAAATAGTTTCATAAAAAAAACTATATCGTGAAATGATAAATTTGTGACTAGAAGGATGGAAGCATTTATAGCCTTTATGCTTATCACTGTAACCTACAAAAATACATAGAACAGACTTAGGATTAAACTTAGTATTTTTAGTGTCCCATGTGTATGGAAAACATTTAAAGCTGAACACTCGAAGAGATGTGTAATCAGGATGACTCCCATGCAACATGAAGTATGGTGTTTCAAAATAGAGAGAGGATGAAGGTAACCGATTAATAAGAAAAATAGTAGTGGAAAAAGCTTCTAACTATAGATATAGAGGTGCATGACCATGAAACATTATTGTCATACCTAATTCTTATATAATACGATGTCGATGCTCAACCATACTTGTTTGTTCTGGAGTATAGGGGCATAAAACTTGATGAACAATTCCTGTGGCAAGAAAGTGCGATGATAGACGAGAATTAACAAACTCTCCCCCACCATTAGAATAGAATTTTTTTATTAAATTGGCACTCAATATATTGTTCAAAAGTTAAAAAGGTAGCAAAGAAATCAGATTTAGTTCGTAGAGGAATGATCCAAGTATACTTGGAGAAATCATTTACTAAACATGCATAATAACGAAATTGACCAATAGATAAAAGTGGAGTAGGGCCCCAGAGATCACAATGCAGTTTTTCAAAAACATTAGAACTGGAGTGTTCAGAGGTATTAAAAGAAAGTTTACTTAATTTCCCTAATTGACAACTATCATATAAATGATCTGCTTTTGAAGAGCCTACAACCCTTTATTCTTTAATAACTGAACGATAGAAAATTGTAGATGGCCTAAGCGCTGATGCTATATATCTGTATTGCCTGATTTGAATCGATAAGAAAAATGCGCTTCTGGCTCATCGGTCAAGACATATAAATTACCCTTCCGTTTCTCGGTTATGAGTGGATGACCTATGGTCCATTCCTTTACACAAAAATTAACATTAGAAAATTCATAATTAATAGGAAATTGAGAAGTGAGTTGACTTACAGAAAGCAAATTCTTCTTTAAATTTGGCACTAAGAGAACATCATAAAGAGGTAACACATTGTTTCTTTGTTTAATAGAGGAATTTCCAATACCTGTTATTGGTAAGGAAGATCCATCTCCAATAATAATGGAATTAATGCCACTATATTTATGAACATTGGTTAACATACCTTGCTATCCAGTCATATGATTTGAAGCTCCCGTATCTGATGTCCATTATGTGTCAATAATAAAATTATCCAGTGTAAGTGTTGCAAGCGCTTATGGTAGTTCATTCTTCTGACTTGTCTTCTTTAGTAACCAACAACAGATTTTGGCTATATGACCAGATTTATCATAATATTAACAAATGGCATCCTGATACAAATCTCTTTCTGCAGCAGTCATTCGACATTCCCCAGGTGGTGGTGGTTTATGTTGTTGTGGGTTGGGATTACCTGAGTGTCCTTGTGACTGACCATGAGGCTGTTGTGCTTGAAAACCATGACTTGTAGAATTGAAGTCGCTGCGTTGGTTCCTAAATGTGAGAGTTTGGGTCTATTTCTATTGTTGCCCATAGAAAGCTAAATGTGGAGTGAGAGGAGAAAGAGAGACATCTGCTTTATTTGAGAACCAGTTCTGACAATGATCAAGATTTTGCAATCGTGAAATCGGTTCTGAATAGGTTGGTTTTGGAGGTTTTAGCATCGTTGTGGTAAAAGTTTCATACTGTGGTGCAAGGCTTGTGAGTAGACAAATTTTTTTTTTGGTCAAAGATAGATTTGCCAATGGCAGCAAGATTATCACACAAACCTTTGAAGATTCGTATATGGTCTGTAATACATTTGCTGTTATCTTTATGCAGATAGGTTAGTTACTATCGAAGTGTGAACTCTCGCTCTTGAGAGTTTTGTGCATAGGCTTCTTTGAGTGCTTTCCAGACTGTAAACACTGTGTCTAACCCGATAACAAGTCCAAGAGCTTCTTCAGAGAGGGTATCGATTATCCAACCCCTGAGAAGTTGATCATATTTTTGCCAAGCAATAAATTATTTTGTTAATGTTGATGAGATATTTCGCGTGTCTATGGTGTTTGAATTTTGAGAGATAAATTTTGGTGAAATAGGAATTTCATTGGTGAGATGATGAATTAAATCTTGGCTTTCTGCTAAACCTAATACTTGTTCTCTCCATAATGGATAATTTGATAGGGTGAGTTTTAGGGTAACAAAGTTACCAACATTCAATGATAAAGAAGTCATGATGTAAAAGAAAGAAAAAAAAAGATCGTTCCTGCTCTGATACCAAAAGGAAAAACATAATTGGAGAGAATTGAAGAGAATTTGTATGAATATATTTTTTATTAAAATGATCTCACCACAACTTAAACACTAGAGAACTAGGAATATATATAACACTGCTATACTGATATTCCTAAACTAATGCCGTAAAGCTTACAATCAATTGGGAAGAAACAATATTCAAATATTCTAAATGATTGAAGTTTCCTATATCAAATAAACTACCATGTATATAGGAAGTTGTTACACCTAGAATCCTTAACACCAATCATATTCCTTGATTATTGAAATAATATTGGAATGAGCATAATCTTCCTTATTCCTCCATAACTTGTGATATACATCTTATATCACCTAAGGCTCATTCAGTTTCACCAGGTTTGCCAATACTAGGGCCTTCGCCTAGAAATTTAACAGTAATCTATGCCATAATAATTTTTATTTTTCATTTTTTGATAGGCAATAAATTAATTTTTTTCTCTTCTTCTTTTAGTTAAAATAGTTTTTATTGCATTGACTTAATAGCAAACTAATTAGAGTCAGTTTAAAAGTATAGATGCCATAATTATGAGTTGAATAACAAATAAACTGTTGTCCTTAATCGTAATTATGAGATGAAGAAAATTCAAAGAAAAAAAATATATCATATTCATTCATTATTCATGGTACTTTCATCAAACGTTAATCATTGCGCATCTAGATATCTATGTGATAAATCTGTATTCATGGTTATAATTTTTTTTTACAACTGCTATTTAAATATGGCTGTCATTGTATGGACCTAGAATATAAATTCCCTCATTCGCACAATGAGTGGCTGTATGCGCTATTCATTTATGCTGATTCAATTGTCATCAATTCTGTTGGAACTAATACTTCAGTGTTTTTATTTTGTGAAAGGGATGATACTCAATCAGTTGGCCAATCTTCAAATAGAATCAAATATTATGCTCAATTCATGCAATAAAGAGTAAGCTCAAATCTAGATATAGTTGCATCTCTACCTTAAACCGGCTATGATAAGAGACTTAAAATACTTTTGTTGCTACTCTAGTTATCAATAAATTAGGATTTCTTTTCTTAAGTTGAGAAATAAGAAAATTGGGTTTGCTTACTTATCTTTATATCATGGACTTATTTTTTTGATATGGTTTTATGGATTCCTAATTTGGAAATATTATTATAATATTTATCTACGTTAATGAAGTATAATTAGTTGTTAAAAAAATCATCGAACATCGTCATGGCATTTGAAGTAATGAAATTAGGAAAAATAAACTTCATTTTTGATTATGATCAATCCTTCAAGACCTGAAGATACAAGAGAAACCCTATAGTGAACCTAGGATCTTCGATCCATAGAGCCTCAAATACTTAAGTTAGAAGTTTTTATTTAAGATGAATTGTATAAGAGAAATATAAGATATATATATAGGCATGGAGGAGAGACATGCCTAGCCCTATTCGTATTATGACTTACTAGAAATACTTCTTATTGTATAAGTAATCTTCCTGATTCAAATTGCCTTTAGAGGCAAGAGTCCTAATTGGGACTTCTTTATGGACTTGAACCAATTTTGGAACTATCAGATGTCCCCCCTATAGTATTGAATATTTATATTCGATGAAATTACTGAGCTCTTACTAATTACGAATGCTTGAAGCATTCGTTATTCGTGAATCTAACACATTCTTATGAACTCCTAGATACTAGTTTTAATTTTCCTCGAGTAAAGATTAATCATTTTCCCCTATCGAGGATTCATTTGATACGTACGAGTAACCAATACGTCATTCTGTAATTCGATATTCTACCTGAAATATTCATTTATTCATTTCGATTAATACATTTGCCAAGGATTCGTTTATAATGATCGAGAACATTTGTAGATCTCTGGGCATTCGAGGGACTCGTATGGACTAGGTAGTTGACGATACTCAATCCAACCGAACTAACCTATTCAAATATTATATAAGGAATCATTTGATCATTCATATTTATATGCCAGTTATAATGATCTAATCCACATGTCCTCATAGCCTCGATAGCCGATATGACATTTTGACTGACATCTGTTATAATAATTGACAAGACCTTTTATCACTCCTTACTTTATCTCACTTCCCAAAGCATCGATTCATCTCCTACCTATCCCAAGCGTGCCCTTTGTTCTTCTAGAGATAAAGGCTTTTCACAATCAAGGGTATATAAGGAGTAAATGAATTTTCCTCTAGCTATATATTTATTTGTCATAACTATGAATCCTATTTTGTTTTTCTTTTCTGGGTTTTGTTTCTTCCTTCTCTCACCATCAATCTGCTGCTAGGATCTCGCGACATTTTTTGCCAAAATCAGGGTCACTTCTCTTTCTCTTTTCTCCGTTTTTGATTATTTTTAGTTTCCATTTGTGCAGAGATTCTAAGAAATGGCCCCTAGATAACCATTAGATGCCTCTGAATTTCCTCCATAGCTTTTTAAAGCATTTATTCGCCAACTTAGGGTAACATACAAAATCCTTATTGAATTTAAATTATTCCAAGCCCAAGATAGCTTTAGAGACCACTAAAATCCAAACAAAGAGGGCAAAAAGAACAAATTAGTTATTTATGTGTACCAATTAGAGGGCGGACTTAGGTTTCCCCTCAACCCCTTTGTAATATAATTTTTTGAAGCCTACGCAATAGCCCTTGGCCAACTACATCCGAATGGCTATCGGTTTCTTACAGCTTTTTGTGAGCTACTCCGTTCGCAGGGCCATAAACCCTCTATCTTTATGTATAGGTACTTCTTTAACTTAATAAAAAAGAAAGGTAATTTGACATTCTCTCTTTCTGTCGTAGCCCATTTTAGCATTTTAGGAAAACTAGCTGACATTAACCGATCCTGAAGAAGTTTGTTCCTTATTATTAAACATAAAACAGACTTCCAGAATATCCCTACCATATGGACAAATGAGCCACTTTTATTAAACGATCAACTGCTTATATTAAAGTCGACCTTGATTTTCTTGGCGATCTCCTTGCTCAATGCAACTATATTGGAGCTCGAGCAAACTTTTATATTGAGAAATTCATATATAGACACGAGCATCCAGATGATGCTGGTTTCTATAAAGTTAAAGGTGGTATGTCTGAATCTGAAGGTATTTTCCTAACTCAGATGTTTCCCTTTTTGTGGATGGCTGATTTACTTGATGATTATATGGAGGGATTTTACGACTGTGTAGATGAGATTCCAGCGGCTGATGATATCAACGTTCCTCCTCTGATTATTGAAGGTTACGAAATCGATCTCTCTCTCAAGTAAAAGACCAATGAACCTACTGAAAAATAGAAAGGAAAAAGGCCGCGGGGTTCGGACGATACCTACGAACCTATGATAGAAGGTGGTGAGATTCTTATTAAGAGACCAAGAATAGAGGGATGTTCGAACCCTGTTGCCTGGTTAGAGAAAAAGACTGACAATCATAGCATTAATTCTGCAGTTGTCCATGATCATCTATCTAAATGCCTCAGATTTAAGAAGGACATGGCAAAATAGGGTGAAAAAGATGAGACCGAGCTCCGAAGTTAAATGTTTCTGAGTCTTTTTAAGGTTGCCCAATGACTTTTATGAATGGACGATGTTCGTTTTATTCATAAAAGTGAATGCAATTTGAGAGAGCTAAAGATCAATGAGTTTAAGATTGAATAGGAAAGCGAACTTCGTTCAATGAAAGATGCCTTCGACATACTTCGGGCTGAAAAAGTAAGTGCTTTATCGAGCTTAGATCTCAAAAAGAAAAAGAACGAGGGGCTGCAAGCTTCAGTGCTAGAGTTAAACATGAGAGTTGCTTATCTAAAGAAAGAAAATCGATAACTCATCGTTAATCATCAGAGTGAGAAAAAACAAATTTAAGATTTCACTACGAGTTTCGTTCAAGCACTAAAAAATAAAACTCAACGAGTGCTGTCCCTTTAGCATGCTGATTTTAACTTTACTCTAATTACCAAGATTACTCTTTGGGAGATTGGTGATATTGTGAGAAGAGAATGAGCTGTCT
>CATIWO010236118.1:0-11672 GCA_949673435.1 Macaranga tanarius | reverse complement strand
TAATCTCCTTTAGATAGTCAAGAAATTTTCCAAATTGCTTATCCAAATTACGCCTTATGTACCTTTGAGGGAAAGGAAGAGTTTTAATATCCACCTTTGGTGATGTAGAATCTTCTTTCTTATTTTGCAACTTACTCTCATCCTTCTTTGTATCAGTGACCTCCCCTTCTTTGTTCCCTAATTCTTCATCATCGACCATTATTATTTTTTTTTTACTAGAGCTCCCTTCAACTGTTTTACCACTCCTCAAAGAAATTGCTTGGCAAGTTTCTTTTTGTGCATAGTCTTGTTGGCTAGGAAGCTTTCCTAGGGGTTTAGTGTTTGAGGAAGAAGCTTGTTGGGCAATTTGTGTTTCAAGGATGCGGTTATAAGTAGCAATTTGTTTGAGCTTAGGAAATATTTGTTTAAATTGCTCTTCATTTTGTTTATTAATATCAATTGTTGGTTTACAAATTGCTCCATAAGGTTCTCTAGATTAGGTTTAGGTTGGGTATGATTGAAAGGTTGTAGTTTTGTAGGGAATCCAGGTGGATTTTGAGGTTTTGTGTTTGGATTAATTTGGGGGTTCAATTGGGAAGACAGGGTTGACCATGAGAATCCCGGATGGTTCCTCCATTGAGGGTTATATGAATTTGAGTTTAGTCCTACTCTTTGGTTGAAACCTCCTTGGATGTAATTCACATCTTCATTAGCACTCATATTACATTGAGAATAAGAATGCGGTCCTCCACAAGTGTCACAAACAAGGTTAGAACATTCTAATGAATTAACTTGAGATTTACTTACCATTTTGGTGAGGGCATCAACTTTTGCATTAAGCATGTTGATTGAATCAAACTCCAAAACTCCTCTTGCTTTTGCCATAGTAGTTTCTTCACCCATATACCTTTGAGATGCAAGTTCCTCAAGCAATGTAATCGGTAATCCGGTTCTAGGACACGGATGTTACATTATATTAGTTATTTAATTAGTCAGTTAATCAATTAAACTGGTTAGGTTATATTGTTTTTTTTTATTTTTTAATACCAATTTTTGTTGAATTTAATATTCAATTTACCATAAAAATAATATGCTTTCTGTTTTAAAATTGTATATAATAAAAATTGTCTATAAACTTTTTCTATAATAATAAGAAAAAAAAATACATTGGTAAAAAATAAATCACGAAAAATTTATTTTTCACTAATTAAATACTTTATATAAATTTTAAGTGGTATGAATTATATATATATATATATATATATATATATATATATATAGGTGGATGGCAGACATGTTAAACGAGCCGAGCTCATTAGGTCACTAAGTATTCGCGAGCTGTTCACGAACTTAAACGAGCCTAAACAAGTTAAAAAAATTTCTAAAAATATAATGTATAAATTTAAATTATTCATTAAAATAATTTAAAATAAATTATTTACTAAATAATTTATCATAAAATTATGATTTTTTATAATAATATATTTTAAAAATATTTAAATGAATAAAAATTTATATATTGTATATCTAAAATTAAATTATTAATACATTAAAATTACGAGCTAGCTCGCGAGCTCTTATTCGAACTTGTTCACGAGCTTTCACGAGCCAAGCTTTGTATAGTTTGAGCTCGGCTCGTTTATTAAACGAGCTTCAATATACGAGCTCGATCGAGCTTTTAACGAGTCGAACGCCGAGCAGCTCGCGAGCGGCTCAACTCATTTACACCCCTAGTTATAGAGTAGATTCCAGACTTGATAATATGAAGAACATCATATGATTCTGAGAAGTTTTTGTAAAGGTCATGCTTCCATGCTTGTAGGTCTAATGTTAAGGTCTGGGGATTGTGGTAGAATATGTGGCTATCCATTTTAACACAAATTGTTTTCTGAAGTTAAATGTTTACTTGCCTATTATAGGTTGGATGATTTTCCTTGTACTTTTCTCAAGGATTCTTCTTGTGATGGCTGTTGCCTATATATATATACGACTGCATTTGATTTAATTAGTTGATTGTGGTATTAAAAACAATACATATTTTTTGGTGTTTAGTTGTTATCAAAGTGATGCCTTATTCTCTTGCTCCTCTTCTGCCCTACTTCATTTAATTAACATTTTTTTTTGAACAAGTATTAAAAATTTAACTGCTGAACCTAACATTTTTTATTTTGGAATGGCAGACGTTCAAGTGGTAGTACATAGGCTGGTAAAGGAAACTAAATGAAGGAAGAACTAGCAATATCAAATTAACCTACGCACCTCCCAAAAAAATACTAAAATTTACGGAACAAATAATTAACAATAAATGATAAAAAAAAAGAAAAAATTCCTAAATTCTTTTAAATCAACAAATCCAAATCTTAGGTATGTTAAATCCAACACCCTTCATTATAAATTGATCAAAAATAATTTAGAGTGTTTTCTGTCATACCTTGAAATAAAGAAAAGAAGAAGAAGATGATAAGAAATAAGGATGACTGTCACAAATAATTAGTTTGATAAGGTCAATCTAATTCCTACAAGAACAAAAAATAAATGAATTCCTAAAAACTTTATTGATCTCAAAACTTAATTGTTTTTATATCAAGAATAATACTTATTTATAGAAAAATAAAGGTTATGAAAATCCTATTAGACTTGAGACTTCTAAACTTAACTCTAAAAACCAAAATAGAAATTAAAATAATAAAATTCGAATTAATTCGAATTTGACTCAGAACATGCAACGCATCTATATATGTTGGTGGCCATGTTCAAACCTTCAAAAATATGCAGTGCTGAATATGGGCAGTGACATAGGCGTGTTACAGAGTGTGTTGTAGACACGGGCACGAATACAGACGTGTCTCAGGGTGTATTCCCTATAGGACATTTTTAACACCTTCAACACAGCCATGTGAATTGGGACATGGGCGTGTTGATATTTAAACTCCTTTAAATCCTTGAAAACTCGCCATAACACATTAACAAATCTTGGTGATGATTCCTTGACTTTAAATATTCTAAATGGTCACTTCCCTTAGTTTGAAGGTTGCGAATTAACTTGTTAAGTGCCATCTTAGCATGTTTGACTTGATTTTTTAACATTGGACCTTCTATTCCTTGTAAAGGATCCTTTGATACTCTTTGTTAACTTTGATTCTCATCAAGTGGTAAAGCAAAGGATCCGGATAGCAAATGGAAAGCCTTTTTCCAAAGATCCCTTCTTGAAGATGCTGAGGTTGTTAAGAGAAACATGTATGATAAGGGGATCTTTCACAATATTGGTGAGATCATATTTCCACTCTCAACAAGATCATTGTTCTTGAGAAAAAAAATCAAAGTCTGGCTAAGGTAGTTGTAAATTGCTGCTCTCAGTATTGCCTTTTACGCAAAACAGATCTATGCCTAGCTGTAATAACTATAATCAAGTATTCACTGGCTAGTTCCTGTCATATGCTTTCAGGTTCACAGTGTAGGATTGATTATAATTGAACATATTAGAGCATAAATCGGACAAAAATTTTAATAGCGCAATGAAAGAAAAGTTCACTCCACTATGCTTCATTAAGGTCTATCTGACATGCTTATAGTTAATCTGGCTCGTGCTAAAAAATCATGAAGAGAATGCTGCAGAGCCTTTTATTTGCTTTCTTATAGTTTGTAGCCTATAGGTTTGCCTGATGAGCAGTAATAACATTGATTTCCTGTATTGTGGCAGATTATCGTGTGCGAACAACAAAGATTATAATACATTAGTGATTTTTTCCAGTTTAGGATGAAGGGTTCTAAATGGGGTGATAGAGCCTTTAATCACACATCAGATGATTAATTAAACGCTCTTAGATGACTTGACAGTGAACAATAAGAGACTTTTGGATTCTCTCTGTTAAAAACCATTTTTATTTCCTATATTGGCTTCAAACTTGCTCAAGCTCTGAAGTAGCAAAAGTTATCTTTAAATTTCAATGTTATCGAGATGGAGTCCTTGTTTTCCATGATCCAAATTAATGGTGTTACAAATGCTCTAATCACATAAATTAGACTAAAACGTGCATTAACTGTTGAATGAAAATCATTGAAATATGTAGCCAACCCTTAATCGATCTACGAGTTCTGTTTTAAATTATCTTTTGATGCAACAGCAAGTTGGTCACATGGCCTACCTGCTTTTTACATTTGTCTTTATATTGAGATATGATTCTTTTTTTAAAAAAAATTTATCCTCCCATTTGCCCATTTCATTCGTTCAGTCATTAGCAACTACAACCCATATTAATTAGCACATTTCTAAGCAGTGATCATTAATTAACCGCCCGTCCACCCAGTCTTTAGCTATATCTGTAGTCAGTTTTAGCTTTTGCCGGATCCACGGAACATATAGTCAATTTTAGCTTTTGCAGGATCAATGGAAGGTTTGCTAACATTGGGTTTCAAGAAATTTATTTCATTTATAAATAAATTTTCATTAATTTCACACATTTTTTAAATAAATATTTTATAAGATTTCTTTATAATATGTTTCATATTTTGACATAATATACTATTGCACGATAAATAATATGAAAATAATAAAATAAAATAAATAGTGATATTTTAGAAAATAAAAATAATAAATAGTGGCATTTTAGTTTTATAAAAAACATATAAACTTAATAATATGACATTTATTTAAAAGTTATAATTATTTTTCCAAAATTTGATTCAATCATGAATTTATGAATTTAATAAAATATTTATTTAAATTAAACACATTAAACTTGAAAGTACAAATAAATGTTATAAAATTCAACAATGCATACCAAAGACATTTTAGGGAATAATATCGATTAATGAAGAAACAATTGGAAAAGGATAATAAATCAGTAATGATAAATCCAAAATTTTCCTCATTAATGCGCCAGCCAAAGTCTAGTTTTTGATCCATGGCAACCCTTTTTGATGTAGCAATTTCTTGCGTTATTGCCCCTATTGATGTACTTAACTATTAATAAATGATTTAAATGTTTGATATTTGTATCGATCATTTTGTTTAGATTATATATATATTAATTGTCCAATTGATCACCAAGTCTTTCTTTATATTTCAAGTAAACATCTAGTGACGAACAAGCTGTTGGTCGGCCTGTTGCTTTATATAGTTTCCTTTGGCCAAAAAGAAAGTCTTCTACGAATGGAATCAATTGCTTATGGAAAACATCAATAATATAATTAATTATTTAATCCCCTCTCTTCCCGCTCTTCCAGGAGCTCACGGAGCTTAAAACTGATAAAAAAAAAAAAAAAAAAGTTATGTGCCAGTCTCAAAGCTTAATTCCATATCACCTCTTCACCCATTTTTATATGCCAAGTTGTGGTTCATGGCGCTGCCATCAATTGATTATGGAAAGCAATAATAAAAAACTACAGACAAGTCTTTCTTTATATGTTTTCATTGCAACAGGCTCTTATCTACTTGCTTTCTATATGCCTTGTAATTGGGAAATTTTCCTTATTTTAATAGAGACTGTTGTCATGTAATAATGATAGGCTCCATTATTATTTGATTAATTTAATTACTAGTGGATAATTAATCGTTTTCTATTTCTCCAAACCACGGGTAAGACTTCACGAGAAAGCATTTGAAACCTAAAGATTCCTCTTAAAATTATTGCTGTAATACACAAAAAAAAATTAAGAGCAAAGGTGCATTTTTGCCCCTATGTTTATACCGAGGACCACATTTGCCCCTTACATTTTTTGGGATCATTTAAGTATATAAACAAATTTTTTATGTGTTTTTAGTCCATTGGCTAAAGTTTCAAAGAAACGGAGTTAGCACTCTAACGTGATTATAGGTCGGTTTTTCAACAGCAATACCATCTTCAAAAGCTTTTAACTTGTTCATGCATAAAGATCAAAACTAGCTGCTATATCAATCACCACTGTCTGCTAGTTTGCTAAGCATGTTATCATAGCACCGGTGTTGGAAGTTCTCTTGCTGGTCCTTTTGCTAAAGAACACTACATGTATTTGGTTAAATCCCAATTAGGTTTTCATGGTGTTGAGATTAAGCATGTTTGTTCTGAGGGATTAAATTGTGTATACCATGCAAATTGTCATTTCTTGAATAAAAAAAGAGTAGAGAAATTTGGTATCTGGCAGTTCTTTCTTTCTTTCTTTCTTTTTTTTCCTTTTTTTTGAAGCTAGCTAAAGCCTAATACTTTGAAGAGGGCATGTAATATAAATTATTTATGGACACTTTTGCTTCTAATAATAACAAAAATAATTGCATTACTAGATTTTAGAAGATTTTTCTATAGAGGAAAGTTATCTAATGATATTTGTCAGCTGGCTAATAATTCGTAACTTCTTTGTCTGATGACGCTAGACTACACTTGTAACGCCTGCAAAGTGGGGGCATGTAAATATATGCATTTCATTTCATATTAATTGTTAAGATTAGACATGATGCAGTAGCACTCATGTGTGCATGAAGTATGTGAAGTGTATACATATTATGAGTAATTACTTGTTGAATTATATGTGATTCCTTGGGATACGTGGTAAGATTGAGATGTTATTAGATTAGAATTTGGGTGTGGATTAGGACTTAATTATAAGAAAATAGGGACTTGAGAGATTCAATTAAAAGTTTAAGGATTAATTGAGAAGAGTGGCCATTCATTAAGGAGCTAAGTGGATATTTTTATAGTAAATATCACAAATTTTGTCTAGATTCTTCCTTCTTCAACGTGACCATGCAATTCTTGTTGTATATGAGTTTGTTAGAAACTAGCTAGTTTCACTCTTGTTCCTTCAAAAGAAACTAGGGATTTGGTAGAGAGAGAGAGAGGGAGAGATTTGATTTGGCTGAGGAAGTTGGAGATCTAGACTATAATTAGCAACCTTCAAAGCTCAAGAACATCTCTTGGTAAGTTATTTGTGTTTTTGATTGAGTTGGGTAGTATAAATTTGTGCTCTGTTTTTGCTAAAATTTTATCCTCTATGTTTTTATTATAACTCGAGCTATAGAGCTCCAAATCTAGTTTGTTGGATTCTGGGGAAACTTTAGAGAGTTCTTTATAACTCTCAAGTTTTGAGTTTGAGCCAAATCTACTATTAAGTTGGTCGAATTAGACCAGACATTTTGTTACTCACCCTGTCACACTGTGTGACCTATTATTGCTTAAATTATCATAATTAATTCTCTACATGTGATAATTAGGTGAATTTAGTTGAGAATGAAAGTAGACTCATATAGGTAGAGTCTGTATAAATTTGGTGATTTTAAGAGGTGTCTATGATTCTTAAAAGTAATAAGAACTTTATGTATCAAACATGCCAGCAGTAGCATATATGCTGGTTTGTGAATTTTCTTATGTGATGGTTAAATAGTGATATCTAGTATTGTAGAACTCCAAATTGAGTAACGTCAGATGCTCAAAAACTTCAAAGAGTCTTCTACAACTTTTGTGTTTTAATCTTGAGCTGATTTTGCTATTAAGATTGTCTGGTAGAGCTCGACATTTTCTTGCTCTTGTTGTTAGCTCTGTTTTGCCATAATCAAAAATCTATAATTTACTCCATACATGTCTAATTTGAGTAATTCCAGTTAGAATTGGAAGTAGACTCATATGTCTAGCTTCAATATTATTTTTATAATTTTTAAACATGTGTGTGAATTATTTGGATACATTGAACCTTAAACATCAAGTTGCACCTAGTTGCATTTAGTTGAGTTGAGTGCAAGAGTCATACTTGTTATGTAGTATTGATGTGTAGTTATGTGTAGGCATTTACAATGATAGAGAAGATACCAATCACTAGGAGGGCTTTGCTTTTGAAGAAGTTGAAGGCTTGAGGTAAGTGATTATTAATATAATGCTTATATATCTAAATATTGATTTTTTTGTATATATAATGGTTGTATAATTATGTAAGTTATGCAAGCAATTTGATGTGGCAAAAAATGAGAAGTAATGAATGTGGGAATAGTGAATTGTGATTTAAGTTGTGAATTGAATGTGGTGAATTTGTGGATTTGAGAATGATGAGGTGGAATGAGTTTCAATATGTGTGGTTTTTGAATTATGGTGAATATCATATTTGTATATGATGAATAATGTGAATGTGAGAATGAATTAGCAGTTGTGGATGAAATGCTAATATGATTACTTATTGTGATGCAATTATATTGAGTTATGTTGTATATAATATGTGTGTTTCACAAGAAATGTATGAGAAAGTGTGTTGAGTGAAGACTGAGCCAAGCAGATAGTTTTCACTGATTGTGAAATGGGAAAGTTGAGCTAGGTGGATAACTACCCATAATAAAAATTAAAAGAAGTGAGATTAAGCCGGGCGGATAGTCTCACTATATGGCCATTTAAAATTGTGAATGAATTTGTGAAAAATATGCCAAATGTGGCTTTGTATGAGATGATAGTATAGAAATGGTTTTGGCATGATATTGAGTCATGAGATGAGAATGTGAGTGTACACATTCTTGTGATTATGTGAATTGGTTATGGATAATTAATGTGCATAATCATACTTTGTTGCATTGTGTTTAAACACCTACGTGTTGAATATGTATTGAATTATTGTGTGATATTGGGTAATTGTATACACTTATATGTGTGTGTTGTTAAATATTACAGGATTGTTGTTAGTATTGAGGTGTTGAATGATTGTGAAGTATTTGGAGTATTGTACAATTGAATTTCAGGTTGAGGACATAGGTCTAGACTCGGGCGTGTCTCAGACCATGTAGCGAGACACGGACATGTCTATCGAAGAAAAAATTAACTGGCAAGTCTGCGAGTAGACACTGGAGCTCGCTAGCAAGGGTGGCATGTGAGCATACACTAGCACTCTCTAGACAGGAACACGGCTGTATCTCGAGGAAAGTTTTTGATATATGGTCGTGTATAAATGCCTTATTTTGGACCAAGAGACACACATGCATGTTTATAGTCGTGTGTATGAATGTGTTTTGGGACCAGGAGTACACGGGTTGAGACACGGGTGTGTCTCAGACCGTGTAGTCCAAATTTTAACCATTTTGACTTATTTCTATTAATTAGTTCTTGAAAAATATTATATATATGATTATATTAATAATTTCTTATTGAGTCACAAACTCATTCATTTGCAAAATATATTTTCAGAATGTAGATAGATAGAGCTTGAGGTGTGCGGTGTGTATGAGCTTAGGAGGGTCAGCAGCAAGCCTGGTGTCGACAATCTTATCCTTAATTGCTTTTGTTATTTTGGTTTATGTATGACATCATTTATACTTAGTTATTAAAGTATAAATGATTGTATATAAGATATTTTTTTATATACATGAGAAACTTTCTTATGCCACGTGGTTGTGCATTATTGTGGACATGTGTATGTTTGTAGTAGAGGGTGTTACAACACTGTTCTAATAATCTCTGTTTTCACTTTCAAGCTGTTATTCTCTGTAATTGCAGAACTCATAAGCTTTAGAAGAAGAATGATATTGCCCTGCACATGTGGTGAGCTTTAATTCGATACAGCTGTTTCATGTGGATGTACAGAATTGGAGTATCCCAATAGATTTGAATTTTTCAGTAATGGTGAATGTCAACTGTCAAGGTTCCTTTTTTTTTTGTCTTGAAAGAAAATTTTCTTTTTTTTAATCATTTAAAGCCCTGAGGGCTTCTGGGAGAGCCGAAGGGGGGGGGGGGAGATCAAACCTCGCCGTACTATCTTGGATATATGGTATTTACCCACACGAAAGGGGTACTACCTTGGATATCTGGTATTAACCCACACAGAAGGGGTGCCCATACAGGGCTTGGTGGTGGATCCCCCAAGGGAAAATCCTTTAGAGTGTTGAGGGTGGGTCTCAACCCTTGGTGTGGCCAAAGGCCACTGATTAGGGTGTATTTTATTATGTTTTAGGTAGGATAATTGTGTTAGTTTTGTGTATAATTGTGTTAATTTGTATTTAGATAGGTTATTTATGCTTTATTTGTGTTTATAGGTCATTATTCAAGGTTATATGTGGATCAATTGAAGATTAGGAGCAAATGAAGTCAATATTAGAAGAAATTATGAACACAGGCGTTAACACGACTGTGTGTCTGCCCGTGTAGTATGCTGAAAGATTTGAGTACTTGGAACACGGGTCGGGACACGCCCGTGTGTCAGGCCGTGTGATGCGCTGCCAATTTTACATACTTAAGACACGGCTCAGGACATGGCCGTGTAGATGCCCGGATGCTGAATACATGTAAGACACGGGCGTGTTGTTAAAGAACATGGCCGTGTATGCGGAAGAGTCAGGATAAGATTGACTTCTTTAAACCCTAATCTAAGGGGTTTTGAAGGGAAACTATAAAAAGGGATGATAGAGCATTTGGAAAAGGATCTGGAAACAGAAAAACAAAGTTCATTAAGGCGTTATCAAAGATTAAGATTGGAGATTGAGAGATTAAATTCTTTATTCTTCTTCTTAATTCTTATAATTGGTGATGGATTTCTTTTACTTATTTTTAGAGTTTAATTTTATTATTTTAGGCTAAGGTTTTTATTCATTAGGGAATTGAGGATCTGAACATGAATTAATCAAATTTTCCTTCTTGATAAATCTTTATTCATGCAAAGTTATATTTGTTGAGATTAATGCTTGTTTGTATTTGGCCAGCGTTGACATTATTTAAATTGAGATTATGCATTGAGAGATAATAGTCTTAGTGGAATTATAAATATAAATATAATTGATTCATTGCTAGAGATAGATTGAATTGATTTATGTCCTTAACAGTTGAGATTAAACTTTGTTATTAAATTAATTAGGGTTTGCATTTGCAATGAGAATTGAATTGCATGATCTTAATTAAAGGGGTACAAGGTAGTATAGTCAACCTTGAGAGAGGTGATTATCATCTTAGATAACTCAGGATTTGCATGAATAATTGAATTTAAGGGAAGGTAATTGATTAATGAGTGTGAGGTGAATTGATTTCCTAATGATTGTTTTAGATTTGCTTAATTGATTACAAAATTTGGATTTATAGTTTAATTAGTTTTAGTTAATTATAATTAAATTGATCACTACTTTTGGAAGGTTTAAACAATTAGAAATAGATTAATAGGTGGATAGATTAAAATCTCTGTGGGAACGATATCTTTAGTACTACTTGTCGATTCTGTATACTTGCAGAGTTTTTACCAAACAAGTTTTTGGCGCCGTTGCTGGGGATTGCGATCTAACACCATAGTTGATTGTATTTCTTTTGGATTAAAGAAAATTTTCTTTTTCATTTATTTAATCTTGTTTTAATTGTAGGTGTATGCATAATACCCGACGATCAGGAAAGGAGAAGCTTACATACGTGCCAGAACTTACCAAGTTAGAGAAATCAAATAGGAAACAGACAAAGGGCAAATAAAAGGACAAAGAACAAATAGTAGAGCCAATCAAGATGGCTGACAACGATGAGAACAACAACAACAACAAGGTGGTTAATGCTCAAGCAGATAATAGGGTTCTGTTGGAAACATCTATGCCAGGATTGGGTGGCACTCAACGTAGCATTACTAGGCCATCCATCAACTCCAACAATTTTGAGATCAAGCCATCCTTGATTCAGATGATTCAGAATACGGTTCAATTCTTTGGCATGACTAAGGAGGATCCTAATGACCATATTGCTAAATTTTTGGAGCTTTGTGACACCATTAAAATGAATGGTGTG
>CATIWO010236117.1:0-12149 GCA_949673435.1 Macaranga tanarius | reverse complement strand
TTAAAATATTTAAGCTCGACTCGAGTTCGAACTCGACTCGATATATAACTCGACTCGGTTCGATAAGATATTATTGTAATTATATTAAAATAAAAGGATAAAATGGTAAATATATACAAACTCGGTTAAGCTCGATTAAGCTCGTTAGCCTATCGAGTCAAACATTAAGGAACTCGAGCTCGACTCGACAACTTACTCGAGTAGCTCGAGCTCGAGTCGATTTCAAATTTTTTTCGAGTCGATCCCGAGTAGCTCGCGAGTCGGCTTGACTCGGTTACACCCCTAGCAAACACTACCATACCCACCTCTTTTCTCTCTCTTTTTTTTAGTTCTTGATTTTTCTTTAAAATTTTCATCTTGGCCACCGCCGATCATCATTTTGATAGGCGGTGGTCCTTTTTATTCTATTTTGTTTATTTTGTTTTGTTTTTGCATTGAATAAATACAGATCAAAGATCAAATTGTTAAATCTTTCTTAATTGAGTTTTGGCCTTTAATTGAATTTTTATGGTTTACCTTGTGAGATTTAGATATTATCCTTGTGAAATTTTTGATAGTATTTCTGTAAGCGGACTCATTCAAAAATCAAAGAATTGATTTTTTGCTAAATAAAGTCATTGAGTGGAGCGTACGAATCGGTGAATTGCAAATCAGAAGAGGTTTGTCAACGCGATTGAAGAATTGCAATAAGAAATTTTCTAATTTCAGTGAGATTTTATTTTGATACTTCTTGATTGTACTAATATTATTATTTTTTTTTTTTCTTATCATGATATACTCTTAATCTTCAATGCATGCAAGATTCATTTTTTCTCTAAAAAAAGAAAATTAGTTTCTTCATTAGTTTGAAATATTTTTTTTTATCAAGTAAATTAGTATTTTTGAAAAACAAAACGCATTTTTTATGCTAAGATTTCTTTATAAATACAAAAATTTATTATTATTTTACTAAACTATTGCACTGTGTTTTGTCGATTAAAAACATTTTTAATAAAATAATTAAAATATTTTTACTTCGTTTGAAATAAAATAGTAATAAGTCACCACTAATAATTTACATTGAATGCTCAAAAGTTCTGCCAATATTAGAAAATAAATCAGGTCGTCCACGAGGGTCAACCACCATCCAATATTATCCGCTGGGGTGGTGAATTATTAAAACCCCCTTGAAGTTTTAATGCATTTACATAAATATATCAATACATTTGTCTACTATACAAAACCTTGAAGTTCAATTACCCTTTTCTTCGAGACCCAAATATGAGTTTTTCCAACTGCATTCAACACTCGGCCTAAAATAAAATACATATAAAATAAAGATATATTACTTTTCCATGCAGCCCCAGTAAAAAATTCGCAGGTCTCACCATGCATCAGAATTCAGAACCTCATGATTGAAAACTCAGAAACAAAACATTGAAGATGTGAGACGGACGAGGAAGGAATTCGTCCATTTCAGCAATCATTGAGTGGCCAAGTATCTGCTTCATATTCTTTCTTCCCTGAAGAGACACTGTATTTATCCAGAGACAGCTCAACCTTCGCAAATTAGCTAATGCACACATAGAAGATAACAATGATTGCAGACATTATTCATCATCATTATTATAGTTTGTTAACTGTACTGTACCATAGAATTTCTGAGCACTTTTCTGGGTTGGATTTGATCTGAATGATTCTGATCCTTGTCAGGCTCTTTCTCTCTGATTCTCCTTGAACCTGGTAAATGGTAAATACAGCTTCATGAAGTCCAATTTAGAAACTCTCCTGATTGATTTCCAAACTTAAAGGGAAGAGATGGCAAGTTTTACTCGCCAAGCTTTAGTCCAAAATCGGTAGCGTTTGCTAGTGTAATTAATGACATGTATGAATTAATTTGTACGAATGAACTGCTGGTAGACACCTATAGCACTTTCATGAGCATGACACCTTGCATGGACAACCTGGTTACCAGGTGGTAACTAGAATTTACTAGTCATCACTGTCACTGATCTCAAACATTGACATTCTATAAACAGATGGTATGCTGGGGGAATCTCTGAACCTGTAGAAAGCTACAAGAGGTCTTTGCTTGTTCCCTGAGACTTTGAGGTTATTTGCAGCAAGTAGAATGCGTTTCCCAACTGCAGCAGTTCTTTCAAGCTTATTCTGTGAACTTCCAGGGCTAGGGTCAATTGGCAGTATGGAAGGCAGTGTCCTTGGAGGTGTTCTAGTAGCAAATTGTGGAAAGGAATAAGGTTTCACGACTGAGTTGCTATTGTCCCTTTTGCCCTTCATTTGACTTTCTAGCTCACAATCAATGCCTATAGAAGTAATCTCAGAGCTTTGAGGAACACAACATTTGCTCTGGGAATTCAATTCTGAAAAGTTTCTGTTGACAACAACAATACGTTTCTGCAACATTTCTTTGGCAGTCTCCACTATAGCAATGGAAGGACCTGTCCTATTTCCTGACATTTGCAGCACACCACTTTTGTTATCAGCACCATCTGAGGTTACTTCATCTATATTAAGGCACTCATCAATGTCATCCAACGTCGTCTCTAAAAAGTGAATTGAGCTTCTATTTCTCCACCCATTTTTTATCAAATGGGAGGAAGCCTTCCAAAGTTCTTCTGCAAGAGGTTTAATCTTTTGCTTGCTAAACTTGTGTTTATTATTCTTCTGAGTATATGCGGAAGAACTGGTAAATTTGCTACCATTAAAACAATGATTGTCATTTTTTGCTGCTGCAAAGTTGGATAAACCCGGCTTGTCCAAATTACCTGAAAGTCGCACTTCCACGTGAAGAAACCATGTTCCTTTAAGACCTTGGAAAGCACACTTTATAGGTAGAGATTGCGTCAGGTGGTAAAAGCAGCTTTTTCGCCTCACCTAGGAAAAGATGGTATTAAAACCCATAAGGAACCCACGATAGAATCAGAATAGGCAGGATACTAAATGTTTCTTCTATGTACAGAATACCATTAACCCATGCGCTTTGATTTCCCCCAGATCTGGAAAAAGGCTGAAGTGTGTTCTCTCAAGCTCTCCTACATAATGATTTGGCCATGAATTACTTAACTATGGAGAAGCAAAGAAAAGCAGCATCAACATTTACATAGCATATTCAGCTCATCATCAACTAAAAAATGTTGATCGACCAACTTTTGGACAACTAAGCAAAAGAGAATGTGGAAGGTGATGTATGAGAATCCTTCACATCCTCAGTTAGATAAAACAAAATTAGCATCACAACTCAGAAATTAACACAGCACGCATGTCTTGTAATACAACAAGCAAACTCAACATAATACATTAGCAGGATTTATAACTGCTAATGCAGCTCAGTAGCCAAATAAAGTAGAATTGCATTCTTCAAACCTGATGTAACTTCGTAACAAATGCTTTTTCGATAAAACCATATTTGTCAAGATAAACAACATTGCTTCCACTTTATATGCATTTCATCTCTCAAATATATATTCAAGGGATCTGACCAAACTTTTAGCACCAAGTGTTGCCCATAAGGATCCTTTTATTCTCCATTCCATTATGCTCTATCTAAAAGATGAATTTTCCTTTTTCTAAATCAAAATCATTGTCCCTAACATTCTTCACTCAAAGACCAAGAAAACACCCAAGTTGGCATTCAAATTCTCACAGTTCTTTACAACAATCCAGATGACATGTTCCTTTATGCAGCTTAGTCTAACCAAAAAATTACCCCGGAAGCGTTATATATTAAAAATAATGTTCGAAACACAATTCCAGGCAAAAATAGCAGAAGAATGGACTTACTCCTGAAATCAGCAGCAGTGATATCTGGAGAGATGGGCAATGCAATGTAAGTGCCGATGTTTGTGTCTGTGAAGACTACCACTTCCCCACTGCATCCCATTTTTCAAATTCACCTCATTCGGAGTTGTTCTCAACAACCATACAATCCCTACTCTCCTCTCTTAAATATAAAAGGAAAGGGATATTAAAGAGAAGGGATAATAAGCTATAAATTATTTAATTTTTAATTACGTCTTATGGCAACTTTTTTTTTTATAATTAAATTTTATAAATCTGAAAAAAAAAATTACAAGTTTGATTTGTTAGTAAATGCAATTTTCAGTTAATTAATTTAAAATTAAACTTTTTTATATTTTTTATATTTTAAAAAAAATAATTTTTTTATTTATTTATGATTTATTTTATTATTAAAATTTTATAATAACTATATAACTTATTAAAATAATTTGAAGAAAATTTAAAATTAACAAAATATATACCTTTCTTAGATTACTATTTTATTAACAATGATAAATAAAATTAATTAGGTATTTTTAGTTATTTATAAATATAAGTTTTTATTAATATATCTTAAATGAATAATTTTTTATACTTGGATAAACTTAATTATTTTTATCAATATTATAATTTGTGTTAAATTTTAAACTCAATTTCATTTCAATTAGATAATTTAAAAAATATTTTTTAAAATTAGACTATTTTACAATAAATATTTGAATAATAAAATAAGCGAACATATTTTATTAATAAATTTAATTTTCATAATAAAATATAAATAATTTAAAATACAATATAAAATTAACAAATTAATTTTATTTATCATTTTTAATAATATAATAATTTAAGAAAAATATATTTTTTAATTTTAAATTTTTTTGAAATTATTTTAGTGAATTATATAGTTATTATAAAAATTAAATAATAGAATAAGTCATAAACAAATAATTCATTTATTTATTTATTTAAAATATTAAAAATGACATTTTTATAGTTTTGGATTGAAATGTGAAAAAAAAAAAAAAAAGGATTTTAAGGGTTGACTAATAAAAAATTGATTTGACTAAAGGATAGGATTAACGGAAAAAAAATTTCAAAATTTGTAGAATTTGATTGTAAAAAAAATTATACGACTTGATTGAAAAAAGATATAATTTATAGGACTAACATTATAGTTATCCTAAAAGGGAACTTCACTCAGCTAGGGAACTAATTGTATACTTCCATATAGGCGTGCTCATTCGGTCGGTTCAGTTAGTTTTGCGGGATTTTCTTAGCGAACCGAATTAATCGAACTAAAATTTATAAAAACTGAACTGAACCAATCTAAAAACCGAACTGAAATTTTCATCATAAAAACCAAACCGGACGAACTGAACTGAAATTTTTAAAAATAATAATTATTTCAGTATTTTCTTATTAAATTATTATTATATATTTTTTAAAAAAATCTTCAAAAAAATATAAAAATAAAAAAATAAAAATTTAGTTAGTTCGGTTAATTCAATTAATCGAATTTTTTCATATACAAAATCGAACCGAATCAAAATGATGAGAAATCAAATTGAACCAAACCAAATTGGATCGGTTCATTTTTTATTCGGTCAACTCGAAAGGCTTGCACACCCCTACTTCTATATATTTATTTTAGGAATAATAACAAATTCAATCCTAAAAGTTATACAATTTTTTACAATTAAATCCTATAAGCTTAATGGTTAACAATTGAGTTCAGTAAGTAATTAAAAAATTAACTGCTCGTCCAATCTCATTAAGTGTAACGAAATATATATATGTGGCAATATTTTTACCTATATGGGTTGTGAGTCATTGAGACGTGAACTGACAGCTTCTATGTCAACCATCCAAATAATCATTGATGCCACATAAAATTTTCACTAACCTCTCATCCAATTTCAATTATACCATTAATTGAACTAATAACTATCACTTTTCCTATTCTTCTTCCGCATCATTTAAACTAGGGGTATGCATCGATCGGTTCAGTTTGGTTCAATTGAAAAATATATTAAACTGAAAAAAGTTTTTAGAAAAATCGAACCAAATCGAATAAGGATCAAAACTGAACTAAACCGAGCTAAACTAGTTTGGTTTGGTTGAGTCAACTTATTCGGTTTGGACTTTTTTATTTTTATAATTTTGAACCTATTGAGCTTATGTAATTTTGTATTATAATATTTATGAGATAATTATTATTAATTTATTAATTTTCTTTTATTTATTAATTTATTAGAAAACCAATCGAACCTATTATCTAAAATAAATTTAAATAATTTTAATTTAGAGTATTTTTGGTATTAAATAATCTGATTAATAATTTTAATTATTTAAAAATTCATATTATTGATATATTTTGAAATATTAATACTAAATTGATTGAACCGAATCATGAACACCTATAAAAATTAAAAATATATTACAAATTTGGTTTGGTTTGGTTTGATTTAATGATATTCGTTACAATAAAAATCAAATTGAACCGAACTTTTTTCAGTTCTATAAATAAAAACCGAATTAAATTAGTTCTTAATTCAAATCAAACCGAACCAAATCGAACCAGTTGGTTCGGTTTGGTTTTTTTTTTTTTTTTTGCTTAAGTGGTGTTTGATAAAACTAAAAATTAAGCGTTGAATGCTGAATATAATAAATACTGAATTTTTAAAATACTGAATTAAATAAATCTGTTTGATAACTATAAGTACTGAAAATCATAAAATTGATTAATTTTACCTATTTAACATTGTAATATTGACAAGTGAGTAATAATTTTTAAATAATAAGGACACAATAATCAATCTAATATAAAAAATTTAAAACCTAACAACTTAATATGTTCGGTACATATTTTAAGTCAAAAGTTTTAACTTATTATTTTAAGTATTTTTTAACTTAATTAAATAATTTAAATTGGGCTCATTTTAGGTTATCAAACCAACTTAAAATAATTAAGTGTTAAATATATTAATTTTCAGCATTAAGTAGTATTATCAAACACCCCTTATTTTTGCTCACTCTTACTTTAAACTACCTACAAAATTTGCTTTTATTTAAAAAAAAAAAATCGTTGAAGCTATCAAATCTCACTACAAGACCCATATGGTTCAAGCCTTGATCCCAAATCATCAACAAGGCACTAAACATTTGGGACCACAATATTTGTAGCAACCAGATGTCGATGGTGAAAATACGACCACCACCATATTTGCACTCAAATTTCTACTTATCTCTCAAATAAGTTTTGATTGGTAATAATAAAATATTTTATCCTCTTTCTTCTCCATTTGACCCTCCAATTCACTTTCTTTGATATTGTAGGTGGAGAAAAGATTTAAAGCTTGAAACTCCAAGCCAACCATAGCCATTGCCAATGCCAAACATTGACATATGTAGCAGCAAAATCTTTAAACGCACCCATATATATCCACTTAGACTGAGAACAAGAACCCAATATCAATAACACCTCAGCAACTCTTTAAAAAAGCAGTGAGCCACCACAAACATTTCTCTTTTCTTCTCTGCAATCCCTACCAATTCACCAAGATTCACCTTAACAATAGCCTCAAAATACCAACGAAACTAGAAACAAGGCACAAGAAATATTAGAAGAAGAAGAAAAAATTTATAATGATCATTATGAATGTCAATGTGGTTTTAAGAGAATATTACTAGGGTTAAGGGGCCTAAGTATATAATTGAAATGGACAGATTGGAAAAATGGATTTGTTACTTTTTGCACAATGGTAAATTTGATGGAGAGAGGAGGAGGATGGAGCCATTAAGATTGATTTTTTTTTTTTTTTTTTTGGTAAGAATGCATGATTCGTATTTTGTTCTCTAATCCAAAATTTGGAATTTGCATTTAAAAGAGGAAAGTGTGATTTTATTGAAGAATGGTAGTTTTTTTTTTTTTTGAACTATAATAGTTCTAATTCTAATTTTAGAGAAATTTACAAAAAGTTAATCACAGAGGAGCCAAGAGGTTAGAATTAGGAACACTAGAAGAAATTAGGTTAGTGGAGATCTCACGAGGCAAAATGGTGACATAGAAGGGATACATGGAAACTATCTCGATAAGTCATCAGTCCACAAGGACATGCCACATACGCATGTTCTATCAATATTAATAGATAGGATAAACAGTTGATTTTTTAATTACTTATTAAACTCAATAATTGTAAAAATTGTATAACTTTTAGAACTGAAATTGTTATTATACCTTTATTTTAAATGCGTAGTAATTTTTTTTATGAAATATTATAATTTAACTTTTATAATAAAATATATAAAATAAATTAATAAATTTTAAAAATAGGCATAATATATCTATGGTCCCCCTATACTTGCCGCATTTTATTAGTTTAACACATCTACTTATCATTTTGCTATTTGAACATTTGAATTCATCTAAAATGCAATTTTTAAAACCTTATCGTTATATGTGGCATAAAATAGTGAATCAGCATGTACTACATCTTAAGGGTTTGACTGACCAAAACATGCAAGTAGAGATGTCAAACTAACAAAAAGTAGTAAGTACAGGGGTGGCAGTAATATTATGTCATTAGATTAGTGCATTTTAGGTAAAAAAATTGTGAGTTTAAATGTTGAAATGTCAAAATTGTAAGTTAAAGTATCAAATTAACCAATTATGATAAGTATAGGGGCTGGAATTTATTATGTCTTAAATATATAAGCTAAGTTGATATTATTATAATTGACTTATTACATTTACAAAATAAATTTAATTACATTTTTAATATATTTGTATCTTTAATATGACTTTTCATAATTTTATGAATTATTAATTATTAATTTAAATTTAAATAATAAATAATTATATATTATCCAAACTTTATTTTTATTAAAATTTTTAATATTATCATGATATGTATTTATATATTATTATTTTATTCGTATAAAAGATATTATTCTTAATTTAATATTATAATCTTCTTAAATTTTCCATTTTAACAATTATACTTTATCTTTCACTTTCAAATCATGTAGTAAATCATTAGGCAACTAAAAAAATGTAGTAAATTCAATTTTAACTTTTTGTCATCAAATTTTTTAAAAAAATAGGAAGAATGAAAATATTATTTTATTTATGTAAAAATCCAACATTACAACTTCAAAATATTTATAATTTATTACAATTTTAATAAATTTTCTACTTTAGCAATTATATATTCAGTTCTCTTTAATATTTTTAACATTAAAACTAATAACTTTTTGTTTAAATTTTTTTAATAAGAAACTTTAATATTTTAAAAATAACATATGAATAAAATTAAAACTATTCTCTTAAAAATTTAATTTATTGAGCCAATGACGTCCATTTGTATTAATTTATCTCCATTAGCAATACCATTTGTAATCAAATATTTACAATATTAAAAAAAATTTATTTAAGTAATTGTACTTTATATTTTTAATATTCTTTACATGAATATTATTTTTTACTCCAAAAAATTTATATTTACTATTTTCTAGAAAAATGATTGTAGTTGGTAATTTTAATTTAATTTAAATTTTTTATTAAATTTTAATAGAATATTTGAAAATCATAAAATTCCTATTTCATCTATATAACATAAATTTTATGACCTAAATTTGAAAAGATTATGATTATAATGAAACAATAGATAAGTAAACTTCAGTTAATTGAATATTATTTATTTTCTTTTTAAATTTTAGTAAAACTTCTAAATGTAATGATAAGCACTATCTTGTCTATTTAGCAATTCAATATTATAAATTTAATAGACTTGCAATGCATTATATTTTTAATAAATTTCTACTTAAATGATTATATATCATTCTTTCAAATTTTTTTATTTTAATAGCTTTTCTTTACTTTCAATATAATTTTACACAATATTTCTATTTTAAGGTACCTTTTTAAAAAAAATTAAATATTTGATTATTAAATATTTGAAGATAAGAAAATTACTATTTTATTTATATTATATAACGCTATTCTAAAAAAATTTCATGCACTAATTTTTTAAAACATTATGTTTGTAATTAGCTATTATTTTGGTATAACTATTTTTAAAATAGTAAATGTAACATCCGTGTCCTCAGGAAGGAGTAGTGAGATTTACTAATAGTTTGAGATTTAATTAAATATGTTTAAGATATTTTTGGAGGAAATTGTATGTAAAAGAATTAGTGAGTAATAAAATAAAACATAGAAAGTTGGATTAAAATAAAAAGAGAATAAGGACTTAAGTGAAAGAAAAGTAAAATAAAAGGATTTATGGATAAAGAAGGAAAAGAGAATGGACCAAGAAAGGGGGTGTAGTTGGTTCTGTAGAGAAAAGAAAGAAAAGGAAGGAAAGAAAGAAAGAAAAAAAAAAAGAAAAAGAAAAGAAAAGAAAAGGAAGAAAAATGAAAGAGGAGAAGAAGAAGAAGAAGAGGAGGAGAGGAAGCTCTAAAGAAGGAATTCGAAATTCAGCAAGGAAGAAGAGGAATCTAGCATGAGAAATCGGTGAGTGGATTCAAAATTCAAACTATTGTGTTTATATTTAATTGAGAATAATATGAAAAACCTAGAGTTTGAGATTTTAATTGTGAATCTAGTATGATTTTAGTAGTTTCTAGTGAGCTTGATAGTGGTTTGAAGTTATATGCATGATATATGAACAATTGGTGTAGTTAAATTGAGATTTGGGTCAAAATTTTATAATTTTTTATTCTGAATCACGTGTTCCAGAAGTGAAGAGGCGTGCGCCTGATCGAAGAGGCGTGCGTCTGCTTACTGAAAAGGCGAGCGCCTCTGCACTGAGGCTGGCACCTCTATGGCAAAGGTGGGCACCCTTGCACAGAGGCACACGCCTTTGTGGCTGTGCCATGCACCTCTGCATATAGGCACATACCTCTGTGGTTGTGACGGACGTCTCCGTACCCTGTTTCGTGACCGTTTAGTTAAAACTTGAATGTTGGAAAGTCGAGATGCGCAGTGTTGTTTAAGGAGGACCTAACTTTCGGTACCAGTTGAGTTACGGAGTCCGTAATATATCAAATCGAAGCTGACTCAGAAATCTATATAGATTTTATTAGGAGAACTCAATGAACCCCGTTTTAATGTTCAAATTTGATCATTTAGGCCTCTATTTGGGGCTTCAAAGTTTTAGTTATAATTATAGTCTTAAGTGTGTATGACACTAAGAGTTAGAGATTCCATGTATGAGGCATGGCAGAATTGGATAGTTGTGTATAGTCAAAATCTAGGGCCGAATACACATACTACCTTTTAATGTGTAAATTCATGTCAAGGATATGGTAGATACGGTAAGTGTGTGTAGCCGTAGCCTGGGGCTGGACACACTTGTTACCACATAAATGTGATTGGTAAATGTGTATAGTCGTTGCATGGGGCCAAATATACATGTTACCTTAGAAATGCGAGATGGTTCATATGTATAGTCGTTGCCTGGGGCCGGATACATATGTTACTATATATGGGTATATCCAATGTCTGAGACTGGATACATATGGTAAATGTGCATAATCGTTGCCTGTGAAGGGAATGGAAATTCTAAGCAACCAAATATACGGAATTTTAAAATTTTTAGTTGCATGCAACTCTTGCACCAAGTTAGAAACCATTCAATGGCACAAAATCCAAATCACATGCAATTTACATAGCTAACAAATCATGCATCATGGATAATATTTTAGCAACAACCAAAAGAAGCATGTAATCATATTACAAGTCCTACATACTAAGAGTTTAAGTAACACTTACAAAACTCCCAAGTTTGTAGAACACTCGATATATTTTGGTTGTTGAAATCCACTAGCTTGGAGCTCCCCAAATGTGAAGCCTCTAGCTCGGGACACATGGATTGCACTTGGTTAATTTCCAAGATCGATGTAGCTCTCCCACAAGCCTCTCTTAAATGACCTCAAGAGCTTGTAAAGCTTGTTTGATCTTGAATATATGGAACTTAATGTTTTGCCCTCAAGATGATGGTGTAGAGAGAAAATTACAACTCTTGTGATGTAGGAAGGTTCACTAATGGACTAAGGATGAAGGAAGACACTCTTTCTTTTCCTTTGTTATATTGTTCATAACCAACTCACTCTCTCTTTTTCTATGGATGAATTTTCAGCACTAGGTTGGTGTCTTACACCTTCCTTGTTAATTAAATAATGTAATGGTACCTCCTTTGTCAAGCCTAGCAACTATTGCTAGTCCATAATCAAAGTCTTCATTCCAAACCTACCAAAGACTTGGAATTTCTACACCATTGACAATAAGGAGCCACCACCCTTGAATTGGTTAGTCTAGTTGGATTGTAACCTTTTTCACTATTCCAATTCCATTAACATTTAATGGGCTT
>CATIWO010236088.1:0-11186 GCA_949673435.1 Macaranga tanarius | reverse complement strand
ATGTTGGTGGATATTTCTTGAATATCATATCCTTGCTTAGGACAATTCACAATCATAATAATAACATTTCTTATCATAATTACTCCAAATATAAATCAATGGCATGAATCACTTTTTGGCATAAATAACATTTTATAATATAATAATAATATCAGTAATGCTACATAACCATCATCCATATAAAAATATATACATCATGTACAAAGGTGAGAGTACTAAGTGCTAATGAAAATAATAACCTAATACATAGGTATCTATGGACATAACATCTCTCTCTCTCTCTCTCATAGTCGGGACTCTGGCCGACCTATTCCACAAAATGATGATGGTGGTGGTCGTAAACTGAAAGCTCCAACCCTGCCACACCCTCCGACCTCTCTAGCCGCTAGGCTCAAAAATATCTCAATGATAGCACAAGGGGTGTCTAAAAGCCTCTAGCAAAAATTCCAAAATGCTAAAATATATAGATATCTACCCCGCATCACACCCAGGAGAGGGTCACCTGTACATCAGTGGAGGTGGCGTAGAGGACTCTGAGAATGGTGCAACTACCATCAAAAAGATCCCTACGAATAGTTGAATAAAGAACATCAACACCTAGCGGCTATACTATAACCCTGAAGATAAGCTCTGTATTGGCATCATGACGTACTATATATCAGACAAACATCTCTGCCTCCAAAATTTCATATTCTATTGTAGACTAATATACAATCATTTCTTCCAGAGTCGAATAACTGCTCTAATTTCAAAAATCATTTTATAAAATAGTGGCGAGTAATTTCACAAGAACTTACCCAGTAAGTAGCTAAAATATCTTTAATTAGAAAACAAAATCCAAAACACTTTTGATACATAATCCGGCAAAAATTTCAAAGCTCTTTAATCCTAATAAATAAACACAAATATCAAAATAACCTTTCAAGAAGTAATTTTTTATTTCCACAGGAACGTTTGATAAAAGATTCCATCACATGGGAATTATTTAAAGATTCTCATAAATAATGCAAATAAACATCCACATTAAATCTTTAATTCAATGAAATGCCACTTCAAACAACCTTAAATACACTTGAGGATTTTAATTCCTCAATCCATAAATAATGTAGAATTCTTATTAAAGAATAACTAAAAGCATCATATTCGTGATTTGATTTCTTTAATAGTTTATTCCATTTGGTTGTCTTGAGAGTTGAGAATTTTATTGAACATTTAATATTATTATCAAGTATATATTTCTCAATTTGTAATTCACACAAATATCATTCATAAATACTTTATTCCCCCAACTCTTCTCAGAATTGACAATAATATACAAAATCAATCTCTCTCATAACATCTCAATTCTATATTCACATGGCCCACACTGGCCAATTCACATGATTATTTACAAGATCATTCATAATACCTCATATGTATATGGTATAACTATAAGGATTCACCCCAAAGGCACCTTTGAATCCCTGTGTTGTCCCAAATATAGTTATAATTCGAGTGTCCAACTCATCTCATATATACATATATATCACTAACCCTTACATTATCATATAATCTCTATATAACTTTCATATCATTAGTAAGGGTATAATTATATTATTTAGAAGTTCATTCAATTTCATTCACAGAGGTTCTGAACTTTGATTTCCTTTCCATACATAATTTAGTCTCTTTGTCTAAGACTTATAAATCTTATATCATTAGCTATATTCATCCATTGGTATAGTGAAATTCACATTTCATAAATGGAAAGTGTTTTTCAATCATTCTTATGTTATAGTATATTATTCCAATGTTTGGTTTAAGATACCATTCGAAAAGTTGAAGTTTTAAGCCATATGGGTCGCAAAATAGGTCACAGAGACATATGCCTCAGCTACAGAAGTGTGTGCTTCTGTGCAAAGGCACCCACACAGCCTCTGTACAGGGGTGCCAGCCTCTGTACAGAGGTGCCCAATAAAGCGCATGCCTCTTCAATGATTAGGCGTGTGCCTGTTTGATCAAACTTGTGCCTGCTCACCTCTAGAACACGTAATTTAGTCAAAAAATGCATAATTCTAACCAAAACTCAATTTAACAATACCAAATGGTCATATATCATGCATAACACTTTAAAATACCATCAAGCATATAAAAAACTACTTAGATCATTCTAGATATAAATAAATTCACTAAAAACTTAACATTTAGTCATAAATTACTTTAAATTAAAGCTTATAGGAAAAATCCATAAAAATCTAGGCCACTCACTGATTTCTCTTGCTAGATATGTTGTTTCTCCTTGTTGAATCTAGATGTCAAATTTTAGAGCTCTTCCTCTTCTTCTCCTTCTTCTTTTCTCTCTTATTTCTTCCTTTCCTTTCTTCTTCTCCCTTCCTGTACATAGCCATACCTTTTCTCTGCAGAACCAATAACTCCACTCCCTTCTTTCCACTTTGATCCCTTATCTTTCCTTCCTCTCATTCTAACTTCATTTCTCTAATTCATTTCAATTACATCCATACTTTCTTTTCAATTTCATCATACCTTTCCATTTCTATTTCTTATTTATACATTATTTACTTTCCTTACCAAAATAATAAATATCAACTCTAATCCACATCAATTTAATATCATCAAATTAAATGTATATAATTATTATTAACTTAAATTAATCCTGTTCAAGGACACGGATGTTATAATTCTTCCATCCTAAAAGAAATTTCATTCTTGAAATTTGTACAATCATAATTTACTTATAAAAGTCCTTTGTATTTATGTCTAATGTCCTCTTCTCGCTCCTAAGTGGCTTCTTCTTAGGGGTGATTTTTTCATAAGACTTTGACTAAGGGAATAACTTTGTTCCTCAAAACTTTTTGTTCTCTAGCCAAAATTGCTATAGGTGCTTCTTCATAGCTTAAATTTTCCTTTAGTTCAATTGGCTACTCTTTCAAAACATGAGTGGGATAACTTCTATATCTCCTTAATATGGACACATAAAACACATCATGTACTCTTTCCAGATTTGGTGGTAAAGCTAAATAATATGCCACTGGTCCAACTCGTTCGGTAATTTTATATGGTCCTATAAATCTGGGACTTAATTTCCCTCACTTACCAAATCTTATCACACCTTTCCGGGGAGATATTTTCACAAAAACTCTATCATCCACATTAAATTCAATATCAACTCTTTTAAGATTTGCATAACTTCTTTGCTTATCCTGAGCTATCTTGAGATTTGTCCTAACTGTTTGAATATTATCAGTTGTCAGTTGAACAAACTCGAGACCCAACAACTTTCTTTCTTCCACTTCTTCCCAACAGATAAGAGTTCTACATCTTCGACCATATAAAGCCTCAAATGGTTCCATATCTAAATTGTTTTGATAACTATTGTTATAAGAAAACTCCATTAAAGGCACTTGTTTATTCCAATTTTCACCATAATCTAAAGCACTAGCTCTCAACATATCCTCCAACACTTGAATGGTCCTCTCAGATTGTCCATCAATCTGAGGATGAAAAGCAGTACTAAATCTTAATCTAGTACCTAATGCTTCCGATATACTAGGCTAGAATCTTGAAGTAAACCTCGGATCACTATCCGATACAATGGAAATTGGTGTTTATAATCTCATTAATATACAATTCTACCAGCCTATTCAAACTATAACTAATCTTAATAGGCAGAAAATGAGCAAACTTCATTAGTTTATCCATAATCATCCATACTGCATCATTTTCTTATTGCATTCTCGGTAAACCCACTACAAAATTCATGGTTATATATTCCCATTTCCATTTTAATATTGGCAAAGATTACAACAAACTAGCTAGATGTCTATATGCAGCTTTGACTTGTTGACAAGTCAAATATTTGGAAATATATTCCACTATATCATTCTTCATCCCCTTCTACTAATAACTCTCCTTTAAATTCTGGTACATCTTGGTGCTTCCCGGATGCATTGTATATGCAAAACAATGCGCTTCTTCTATTATCTCTCTTCTCAATTCTTCTTTATTCGGCATATAAATTCTCTTCCCCATCATTATCACTCCTTTTTCATTTCAAGGTAAGTCCTTATTCTTTCCATTTTTTACGTCCTCAATCTATCTCAATACTTTATTATCGGCTCTCTGGACTTGAGCAATTCTCTCCATTAACAATGGCCTCTCTTTCAAGGTGGCCAAAATACTATCAGATGTAACTATATTAAACTAAACATTCAATCTCCTGAGTTCAATCAATATGGGCATCGTAATAACATGAATGTAATATAGATTTCCAGTCGATTTCTGATTAAGAGCATCTACCACTACATTGGCTTTACCCTAAGTAATACTCAATCGTACAATCGTAGTCCTTCAACAACTCCACCAATCTCCTTTATCTCAAATTCAAGTCCTTATGGCTAAGGATATACTTGAGACTTTTATGGTTAGTGAATATTTAGCACGTCTCCCTATAAAGATAATGCCTTCATATCTTTAAGGCAAAAATCATGACTGCCAACTCCAAATCATGCGTGGGATAGTTCTACTCATGTGGTCTCAATTGTCTTGATGTGTAGGCAACTATTTTACCTTCCTACATCAATACATAACTTAACCCATGTCTCGAAGCATCACTATACACCACAAATCTACCACTTTCTACAAGTAAGGTCAAAACATGTGCAGTAGTCAACCTTTATTTCAAAATTTCAAAGCTTCGCTAGCACTCAAGATTCTAATTATACCTCATATTCTTTCTCAATAGCTTCGTCAGAGGTGAAGCAATAATTAAGAAATCTCAAACAAATCTTCTGTAGTACCCTGCCAGCCTTAAAAAACTTTAAATTTCTATCGCACTCCTAGGTGGTTCCCAATTCACTATGGCCGTAATCTTGCTTGGATCCATATATACTCCCTCGACTGATATTACATAACCAAAAAGTACCATCGTGTTCAACCAAAACTCACATTTGCTAAACTTAGTATAAAGCTGCTTATCTCTCAAAATTTCTAATACAACCCTCAAATGATCTTCATGTTCCATGATAGACTTATAATATACTAGAATATCATCAACAAATATAAGTACAAACCTGTCCAGATAAGGTTTGAACATTCTATTCATCAAGTTCATGAATGCTGCTGGTGCATTCGTTAATCCAAACGGCATCACCAAAAACTCATAATGTCTATATCTTGTTCTAAAAACTGTTTTAGAAATATCGGACTCCTTAATCTTCAATTGATGATACCCTGACCTCAAATCTATCTTAGAAAACATCGTAGCTCCTTGGAGCTGATTAAATAGATCCTCTATTCTCAGTAATGGGTACTTATTTCTAACTATAACCTTATTCAATTGCCTATAGTCTATACATAACCATATAGACCTATCTTTATTTTTAATAAACAATACTGGTGCTCCCTATGGAGAAAAACTTGGACTAATGAAGCCTCTATCTAATAACTCCTATAACTGCACTTTTAACTCTTTCAGTTCTGCCGGAGCCATCCTATACGGAGCTTGAGAAACAGGACTTGTGCCCGACAACAACTCAATTCAAATTCAATATCCCTATCGGGTGGCAATCTTGGAAACTCCTCAGAAAACACATCTTTAAACTCATTTACTATTGGCACTCCTCTCAAATCTATCTCCTTTATCTATTTATCCACCACAAAGGCTAGATAAGCGTCATACCCCTTCCTAAGATACTTTATAGCTATTATAGCTAAAATTATCTTAGTCGGAGCTTTTCTATTTTCTCCCATAAAATGAATCTTTTTACTATCCTCCTTTTCAAATACCACTCATTTCTTAAAGAAATCTACATTCGCTCTATAGCGACTTAGCCCATCCATACCGAATATAGCATCAAAATCGCTAAGAGGTAAGGGCATAAAATCCTATTCCATTTCATCATTACCTATTCTTACCATAACATCTATAACGACTTTATCACGAATCACACTGACTCTTATAGGCATGCTAACCAATACTAGTTCATCTCAATCAGCTAACTCAAACTTATTATGCAGGACAAAAGTAGATGATATAAAAGAGAAAGTTGTACCAGGATCAATCAACACACATGCCAATTTATTGCAAATAAAAGACGTACCCCTAATTATGTACGTCTGGTGCATTCTCAATATCCTTCTTAGTCATTACATAAATCCTTGCTTGTTGAACATTCTCTACTGCATTGGGTTGTCCAGTAAGTCTCTTCTGAGTCTATGGAGCTTTATTGGCCTCACTTCTACCACCAGTAGTTCTTGCAGCAATAGGGGGTCTCCTAACTCTTCCCATTCTAGGCGCATTCGACCCTTGAATTGAGGGTTTTCCAATCATACATTTGGTACATTCTCGGGCATAGTGTCCAAGTTTATTGCACTTAAAATATCTTACACTACTTTGACCATAACTGCCCACATGATTCTTCTTGCATAGATTGCACCAAGGCATTGCTGCTCCTTCTCTCAAAATATTTCCAAAATTGTTTAGTTGGAAAGATGGCATTGGTTGTCTCATGGACATCTGGCTACCCTATGGTCAAACATTCCCTTCTGATCACTGATTACTTCTTAAATAGGGGTTGAATCTTTATTTCTGATTGTTATTTCCCCTCCAGGGTTTCCTTGAAGATCCTTTTTGATAATGAGATCTAGTCTGATTTAACGTTTCCAATTCCTTATCAAGTTTTTCCTGCTCCATTGCCTTTTCTACCTAACCTTTGAAGGTTATTCCTGCAAATAGATTCAGCTTTCCTCAAAGAGCAATATGTAATCCATCTCAAAACCTATCACTTTTGGCTTCTTCATTAGGATATATATCCTTCGCATACTGGTATAAATCCATAAATTTATCAGTGTATTCTCTGACCGATATTGTTATGTGTACCAGATTTATGAAAGAAGCCTTTCTCTACTTTTAAAAAGTTTCAGTTAGGTATTCTCTACCAAACTCTTCATTGAAAAGCTGCCATATAAAAGCTTCCCCATACAAATTTCTCACTCTCATCATCTAGTCATCTACTTTCTCAAACATAAGACCATACACATTGCTAACTTTCTCTTCATCACTAAGCTACAATATGTTGAAAGCCTTTTCCATTGTTCTGACCCACTTATTTACTTGTCCTGGGTTAGAGTCCCGTGGAAATCATATGCCCCACACTTATTCGTATGCTCAATGATATCTCCAAGTTTCCTATGCCTCTCTCATTCTGCCATTACCGTTACCATTGTTCTAGCCAAATCGGTAGCATCTACGTGTACTATCGGAGCTGCTGGTTGATTAGGCACATTCATTGGCATTATCGGTGGTGGTGCTTAATAAATATTCCTCGCCCTTCTAGGAACATGCTTAAAAATTAATGTGGAGGCATGTGAAGTAGAGCTACCTTGCAAACTATCTGCTCGAACATTTGGTATATCATCTATTTAATTGCCAATCGAGGCTGAAGATAGAGATAATTCTCGTTGAGATGTTCGACTCTTAGTAGGAACATTCGCTAGCTCTACTAGCCTAACTCTATTTGGCTGGACATCACGTCCTCTACCTCTACCTCCAGCCCTACCACGGGCTCGTTTAACTCCTCTACCTTGATTCCCTAATAATCCACCTCTAGTTCTTGCCATTTTCTGAAAATAAGATCACAGAGCTTTAATCATTGTCATCATCATCTTAAATATATATATATATTCCATAATTAATATCTACCAACTCAATATTTCTTAATATCTATAACATATAACATAATATTTTTTAATGTCTACGGAACCTATTAACCTAGGCTCTGATACCAAACTGTCATGCCCTCACTACAATCAACTCCATTAGTATACATAACTAAAGAATTAATGATAACAAAGGAATTACTTTTAGAATCAGAAAGAATCTCTTAATAATTAAAATTTTAAACTTTCTTAACACTTGATTACCACAATTCTATGTTCCTAACTTTATACGAACAATTCATAAATAAATACCAGTCATTTAAATATAACTACGAAAGAAGTATATATTGGTGGATATTTCTTGAATATCATATCCTTGCTTAGGATAATTCACAATTATAATAATAACATTTCCTGTCATAATTACTCCAAATATATATAAATGACACGAATCACTTTTTGGCACAAATAATATCTTATAATATAATAAAAATATCAATAATGCTACATAACCATCATCCATATAAAAATATATACATCATGTACAAAGGTGAGAGTACCAAAGTCTAATGAAAATAATAACCTAATACATAGGTATCTATGGACATAACATCTCTCTCTCTCTCTCATAGTCAGGACTTTGGCTGACCTATTCCACAAAATGATGATGATGGTGGTGGTGAACTGAAAGCTTCAACCCTACCACACCCCCCAACCTCTTTAGCCACTAGGCTAAAAAATATCTCAATGATAGTACAAGGGTTATCTAAAGGCCTCTAGCAAAAAGTCCAAAATGTCAAAATATGCAGATATCTACCCCGCATCATACCCAAGAGAGGGGGACCTATACATCAGTGGAGGTGGCGTAAAGGACTCTGAGAATAGTGTAACTACCATTAAAAAGATCCCCACGAATAGCTAAATAACGAACATCAGCATATAACGGTTGTACTATAACCCTGAAGATAAGCTCTGTATCGGCATCATGACGTACTATATACTGGATAAACATCTCTGCCTCCAAAATCTCAGATTCTATTACAGATGAATATACAGTCATTTCTTCCAAAATTGAATAACTACTCTAATCTGGAAAATTATTTTATAAAATAGTGGTGAGTAATTTCATAAGAAATTACCTAGTGAGAAGCTAAAATATCTTTAATTGGAAAACAAAATCCAAAACACTTTTGATACATAATCTGGCAATAATTTCAAAGCTCTTTACTCCTCATAAATGAACATAAATATCAAAATAACCTTTCAAGAAGTAATTCTTTATTTCCATAGGAAATTTCATAAAAGATTCTATCACATAGGAATTATTTAAAGATTCTCATAAATAATGAAAATAAACATCCATGTTAAATATTTAATTCAATGAAATACCACTTCAAATGACTTTAAATACACTTGAGGATTTTAATTCCTCAATCCATAAATAGAGTAGAATTTTTTATTAAAGAATAACTAAAAACATCATATTCATGATTTGATTTCTTTATTAGTTTATTCCATTCGGTTGTCTTGAGAGTTGAAAATTTCATTGAACATTTAATATTATTATCAAGTATATCTTTCTCAATTTGTAATTCATACAAATATTATTCATAATACTTTATTCCCCCAACTCTTCTCAGAATTGACAATAATATACAAAATCAATCTCTCTCACAACATCTCAATTCTTTATTCACATGGGCCATACTGGCCAATTCACATGATCATTCACAAGATCATTTACAATACCTCAAATGCATATGGTATAACCACAAGGATTTACCCCAAAGGCACCTCTAAATCCCTGCGCTATCCCAAAGACAGTTATAATTCGAGTGGCCAACTCATCTTATATATACATATATATCACCAACCCTTGCATTATTATATATATAGATCAATATAATCTCTATATAACTTTCATATAATTAGTAATGGTATAATTATATCATTTCAAAGTTCATTCAATTTCATTCACAAAGGTTCTAAACTTTGATTTCCTTTCCATACATAATTTAGTCTCTTTGTCTAAGACTTTTGAATCTTATGTCATTAGTTGTATTCATCCATTGGTATAGTCAAATTCACATTTCACAGTCATTTCATAAATGGAAAGTGTTTTTCAATCATTCTTATGTTCTAATACATTATTCCAATGTTCGGTTCAAGATACCATTCGAAAAGTTGAAGTTTTAAGCCATATGGGTCATGAAACAGGTTATAGAGGCATATGCCTCAGCCATAGAGGCGTGTGCCTCTGTGCAGGGGTGCTTGGCACAACCAAAAAGGTGCCTAATGAGGCGCATATGTCTTCAGTGAATAGGCATGCACTTGTTTAATCAAGCGTGCACCTGTTCACCTCTGGAACATGCAATTCCGTTAAAAAATGCAGAATTCTGACCCAAAACTCAATTTAGCAACACCAAATGGTCATATATCATGCATAACACTTCAAAATACCATCAAGCATATAAACAACTACTTAGAATATAAAGAAATTCACCAAAACCTCAATATTTACTCATAAATTATTTTAAATCAAAACTTAAAGGAAAAACCCATAAAAATCTAGGCCACTCACTGATTTCTCTTGCTAGATATGTTGTTTCTCCTTACTGAATCTGGATGTCAAATTTCAGAGTTATTCCTCTTCTTCTCCTTCTTCTTTTCTCTCTTCTTTCTTTCTTTCCTTTCTTCTTCTCCCTTCCCGTACATAGCCATACCCTTTCTCTGCAAAACCAACAACTCCACTCCCTTCTTTCCACTTTGATCCCTTATCTTTCCTTCCTCTCCTCCTAACTTCATTTACTCTAATTCATTTCAATTACATCCATACTTTCTTTTCAATTTCATTCTAGCTTTCCATTTCTATTTCTTATTTATACATTATTTACTTTCCTTACCAAAATAATAAACATCAACTCTAATCCACATCAATTTAATATCATCGAATTAAATATATATAACTATCATTAACTTAAATTAATCCGATTTAAGGACATGGATATTACAGTTTGAATATATATATAGTATATATTGTATTTAAGAGAGATAGTTTATAGAAATTTTGTATATATTTAAAAAGATGACGTTAATTATGAATATGAATTATAAGAAATTATTTCATATATGGAAAATTAAAAAAAAATATACAGAAAAAAACCAAAAGTAAATAAAAAATATTTCAAGTTTCATGCATTTGGAATTCGTATTTCAGTCACTATGAACAAAAGTGTAAGAGATTGTTTCATATACGGAAAATAAACTGAAAATGTACAAAGAAATAAACCAAAAATATTTGAAATAGAATGGAATTGAAATATCAAATACATTTTTTAAAAAATAAGAGACAGTTTATACATATTTTTCAGTTATAATATATTATTTTCATTCAGAAATAAATATCATCAGACAGTTGAAAAAATATGAGATTGTTAAGTATTTTTCATGAAATTGAATAAAAGTGTAAGAGATTATTTCATATACAGAAAATAAACAAAAAATATATAGAAAATAAACCAAAAGGAAAC
>CATIWO010235995.1:0-23815 GCA_949673435.1 Macaranga tanarius | reverse complement strand
AACATTAATTTTATTATTAATTAAAGAGTTTAATTAATTAATTAAATTAATTGAATTAGATTTACGCATATGCGGGGATCTAGCATATCCCGAAATCCGAATTCAAAGATTGGAACTTTATTACATTTATGCAAATATTAATTTAGGCTTAATTTAATATGAGATATTAAATTAAAGATTAAATTAATATTAGCCTTCTAAATATATATATATATATATGTATGGTCATGGGCCATGAGATGGACCATGTGAGTTATGGATGATGGACCATAGGTATTGGACTTTGTTCAAAGAGTTTGAACCAGTCCACTTCTTAATTATATGGATTGGGTATTGATTAAAGAGTTTAATCTAGCCCATTAATTATTTGGATTGGATTAGGCCATCTCTAGGTGTAGAGAATCCCAAGCCCAAGCACAACACTAAGTCCAAGCCCATTAAGTATTAATGCAATTAGAATAGTGATGGGAATAACAATCCAACTAGACTAAACAATTTGAAGATGGTGGCTTCTCTTGTTCAAAGTTGTGGAATTCCAAGTTTTTAGAAGACTTAGAATAAAGCCTTTGAATGGTGACTAGCAATAGTTGCTAGACTTGGAAAATAAGACACCATTGGATTATTTAATTAATAAGAAATGTGTAAGACACTCACCCTTGTGCTGGAAAATTTCGGCCAAGCTATTGTGAGAGAGAGTGTGGTTACTCAAACTACACCAAAGGGAAAGAAAAGAGAGTCTTCTTCTTCCTAAGTTCAAGAGTGAACCTTCCTACATCACAAGAGTTGTGATTTCTTTCTACACCATCATCCTTGAGACAAATACTAAGTTCCATACCTTCTAGATCAAACAAGCTTTCATAAGCTCTTGGGTCTTTGAAAAGAGGCTTGTATGGAGAGCAAGTTACATCTTGAAGATCATCACTTGAAGCAAACTGTGTGTCACAAGCTAGAGGTTTCACGTTTAGGAAACTCGGAGCTAGTGGATGGTAATAATCAAAAGCTTATCGAGTGTTCTACAAACTTGGGAGTTTTGTAACTGTTGCGTAACTCTTAGTATATAGGACTTGTAATATGATTACATGTCATCATTGATTTTTGATTAAAATATTATCCATGATGCATGTTTAGTTTTGTAAATTGCATATGATTTAGTTCTTGGGGCATTGAATGGATTCAAACTTGGTGCAAGTGTTGCATGCTTCTAAAATTTTTAAAATTCTACATATTTGGTTGCTTTGAACTTCCATTCCCATCACATGTACTACCCTCCTATCATATTGCTATGGTCTCCCTAAAAGTAGGTGACTAACATGCATAGGAATAACATTACATACTAGCTCATCATGGTACTTTCCAATTGAAAATGACATTCTTACTTGCTTGTTGACCTTAACCTCACCATTATTGTTCAACCATTGTAGCTTATAAGATGTAGGATGTTTTATGGTTTTTAAGCTCGATCTATCAACAAATAGGGTACTAGCAACATTAACACAACTACCCCCATCTATGATCATGTTATACACCTTATCATTAACAAGACATTTAGTGTGAAAGATGTTCTTTCTTTGGAATCTCATACCCTCATCCTCTTCTTTGACTTGCACATTGAGTGCTCACCTAGTGACTAGCAACCTACCCTCCGTGGGTAATTCACAATCGCTACAATCCTCTAAATGAGGCATTCCATCCTCAACATCATTCTGATCATCCATCTCTACCTCTGCCTATGTATTACCATGACTCTCTTGTTTGGACATTAAGATGTAATATGACCATAACCCAAATATCTAAAACATTTGATATCTCTATTCTTATGAGTTTGAGAAGTTGAGATACCTTTATTTTTGCTATCATTGGTCTCCTTAGGCTTAGCTTTTTCATCTTTTTTTTGTTGGGGCAGCCTTGATATCATTCTTCCAATTGGGGCTCCAAGTGGAATTTTAGGCAGAATAAGTGTTGGCTTGCCTCACATTGCCCTTATGCTTCAATTGTCTCTCAATTTTTATGGCCATTTGTACCTTGTCTTCAAATTCCATATAGTGTTATAACTCCACGATGTTGGCTATGTCCTTGTTCAAACCATTCAAGAACCTCATCATGGTAGCTTCTCTATCTTCCTCTATATTAGCCTTTATCATTGCAATCTCCATCTCCTTATAGTAGTCCTCCATGCTTTTATTCCCTTATACAAGGCCTTGCAATTTTTGGTGCAAGTCTCTGTAATAGTGATCAAGAACAAATCGGTGCCTCATGATAGCTTTCATCTCCGCCTAAGTTTGGATAGGTCTTTCTCCATTTCTTCTTCTACTCATGATGAGTTGATCCCACCATACAATTGCATACTCCCCAAATTCTACCGCTATAAGTTTAATCTTCATTTCCTCTGAATAGTTGTGACATTCAAATATTAAATCCACCTTGCGCTCTCACTCCAAATAGGCATTAGATCATTCTTGCCTAGAAACTGTGGGATTTTCATTTTAATGCTCCCAATGTTTCTATCAAGATCATTTATGCCCCTCTTTTCTCCTCTATAATTTTAGCCTTCATTGATCAAAGTATCTTGATCATCGAAGTCATTGTCAAAATCTTCATCAATAGGTGGCGTTGGCTGCCTCCTTGGTCTAAGAACATTTGGGTAGCTCCTCTTTCAATTCTTTCATTCATGTTGGCAATCATGTTTTGTTAATGCTCCAACTCTTGTTGTATTACTTTAAATATCATGGACTGATCTTATTTTTCTATGCCTCAAACTCTTGTTGATCTTGACTCTTGAAGATGAATGCTAAAACTCCTTCTTAAATGGTGGAATAAGTGGGTGATTTCATGCTTGAATGAGATGTTAAAGTTAGAGTTTTCATTTGAGGGAATCCTAGGCTATTTAGAGGATTAAGGGGACAATACAAATGTGTTTAGAGGAGAAGAATGTAATCTAAAAATACTTAAGAAACCCTAATCGGCCCAAGTGAAATGAATGGACTTAAACTAACTAAAAGAAGGGGCCCAACACATGGACTTAAGTTATTAACTTAAAACAAACACAAAATAACTTAAAACACTTAATTTAAATAGCCCACACTCAAAGAAAAATCCAAAACTAGCTTAATCAGCCCAAGTCATTTAGCCCAATCAAATTGACTATTTTGGACCCTTCAAAACTTACATATTTTTACTTTCCATGAATGGATAGCCCATTATCAATATATTTTTGAGTGAAAATTTGAAGCATCTCCTTTAATCTTTTGGTTCGTGATCGTGTTATCGGTCCTTGAAAACTTTCCAAGTTTGGAAAAATTTCCATATTTGAACTTGGAAAATTTTACTTATTTTGAGTAGCTTTAGTTTTCGATTCCACTTCAGTATTTCCTTATTGGGCTTCAATTTCACCATATGAGAAAGTTTCTGTATTTGGAAAACTTTCCATATTTGGAATGCTGCCACCTGCCATATTTAGAAAACCTCTTAAATTCGCATCAGTTAGTCTCAAAGTAATCCAATAGCAATAGGTGTAGGTGCAACCTTCTATAATAATACATATTGCTAGTATGACTTAAAGTTAAGCAATAAAAGCATCTTACTTTGGCAAGCATATTGTGCCTTTATGCATAAGTGCTCTTGGCATTAAATTGATGCATATTTCTTCTATTAAGTATATGTGTCATAGAATGAGCATGAATTATGAACTCATAAGTATGCATATTGTTATGTAAAACGAAATGCTTAGGTGTGTGCCTTTTAGTATACATAAAAGCACGTTTGTATTTAGGTCTTTTGGCTTGATCCTTGGAAACTTGAGCCTTAAGAGGATTAGGATTATAAGGCTTAGTGCTAGCTTTATGTGGGTGAGACTCTTTGGCTAAAGGACCTTAAGTTTTAGAGTCATCTTTAGGGATGAAGGAAGAAGCAAGTTTGGCTTTTATATACTTGGTTGGACTAAATGATGATTTAAAATCTCTATATGCATATCCAAGTCTAATTTTAACACTAGGATCCCTTTAACAATCTAGAAGATTGTTAAGCTTCTCATTGCCCTTTTAGAACTTAAACAATGTACTCTTAAGTTCTACAACTTCTTTTGAAAGCAAATCATTTTTTTTTGTTTTATTTTATTAAATTCATTTTTTAAGCTATAGAAACTTTCAAACCTTTAGAAAGTTGCTCATTTGAAAAAGTCATTTTTGAAAACATTTCTTTTAAATACTCAACTTCCTTTGATAATTTATAAAACTCCACTTTGTATAGCCTTTTCTTTGAAAGCAAGTTTTTGTATTTCAAAATAAGTTTACTCACAATAGAGCTCTCATCATTATCATCATAATCAAGATCATCATCATCACAACAAAAAAAGTTAGAAGTAGAAGGTATATCTTAGAAGTAGAAGGTATATCTTTATTATCCTTAAGAGCCTTGACCACTTTTTATTGCTCCTCTTCCTTTTCTAAATTAGAGAATTCATCTTATATAACCTTAAAAGCCTTCTTCTTTTCCTTTGCTCCTTTACCCTTTTGCTTGTGCTTAGGACATTCACTTCTAATGTGATCGGGCCTTTTACATTCATAGCATCTCACCTCTTTACTCTTCTTATGGTCACTCTTTTTGAACTCCCTTTGATTGGCCAAGTTTTTCCTTCTTAAGATCTTCTTGAATCATCTTGTGAGCATAGCCAATTCTTCATCCTCCTCATTTAAGTCATCAAGACTCTTATCATCACTTGACTCTTGTTATGCCTTAAGAACAATCCTTTTTTTATTTCTTTTTTCTCTTCCTCATCCTCCCTTTATCCTAGGATAAGCTCATGAGTCAATAACATCCAAATAAAAATGTCAATGAAGTGCTTGGAAAGATCATTTGCCTCCTCAATGGATGTCACCCTTGACTACCAACTCTTTTTAGGTGGCACTCTTAAGAATTTAGTGTTGAGTTCTTCCTTTGAGTAATGCTTCCCTAACTTCCTCAATGTGGTGAGAAGAGCATTCAACCTATTTATTATATCGGTAATGGACTTTTATGGCTTCATCTTAAAAACTTCATATTCATATACATAAAGTTTAAATTTCATAAATCTAATTTATACATTCCCATCATAGTGGTTCTCAAGTGTCTCCCGAATTCCTTTCGTTGAAATGTAATGTTGCACTTTCCCAACTTTTTATCTAGATATTGAGCCTAAAAGGATTGTCATGGCCTTCTTATTCTTGTAGTTTTCTTTTTTTTTGGTCTTGGCTTTATCTAGCTCTATCTATAAGAACTTGGGTGTTTTCTACTATCTCAATATTGGACTTGTGATCACGGTCATGATTGATTAGCTTATTATCATGAGGTTTGAACTTCCTCATGGTGTGGCTCATGAGAAAAAGTCACAATCATAAGGAGCACTAAGATTAAGCTCATAATTCATTCTTTCATAATCATGATCATGACTCTTGCACTCGAGGAGTGCTATTTTAAATTATAAGTTGTCTTGCATGCTCAGGGCCATGACTTTAGCTCATGAGGCCTTTTGAATGCTTGATTATAATTTCGATAATCCTAATTGTGATTGGGATACTTGAATTCTGTATTATTTTAATTTGTTGATGGTTCTAAGCTCTTGACCATGTCTTAATTATGTTCCATTTTATGCAATCAAACTTTTAACTGATAGAAACACTTATGAACACATATTACTAATATGAAATTAATTTGTTAACATCAAAACAAAGGTGATAAACATTAATCATATAAATGGTCAGTAATCTTGTCTTAGACTATTAGTGAATCGAGCTTTTATATCTTAAATTGAGCTAAAATCTACTAATACGGATTTGGAGGATGAGTATTGGGTCCTTGCTATGCAAGAGAAAAATAGTCAATTTGATATGAATAAGGTTTAGAAATAAGTTCTAAGACCCAAAAATCACCCTATTATTGGCACCAAATAGGTATTTAGGAATAAATTGAATGAGCAAGGTGTCATTACCAAGAACAAAACTAGATTAATGGCCAAAGGTTATAATCAAGAAGAGAGAATTGATTAAAACGAACCCTTTGCCCCATTTCAAAGTTACAGACTATTAGAATGTTACTTGCATTTACATCATACATGAATTTTGAATTATTTCAAATGAATGTGAAAAGTATATTCTTGAATGGTTACATTCCTGAGAAGGTTTATGTTGAATAACCTCTGGGTATTGAAGATTATGAATTTCCAAATCATGTGTTTAAATTACACAAGGCATGATATGGATTAAAATAAGCATATAGAGCATTGTATGATAGGTTGAGTAACTTTCTCTCAGAGAAAGGTTTCTCAAAAGGAAAGGTTGACACAAATCTATTCACTAAAAGATCTCATAATGATTTATTAATTATGCAAATATATATAAATGATATAATATTTGGTGCTATTGACCATTGCTTGTATGAGGATTTTTCTATGTTGATGTAAGGTGAATTTGAGATGATTATAATGGACGATCTCAAATTCTTACTTAAAATCAAGCAATGTCAAGGTGATATCTTTATCAATCAAGCTAAGTACACTTAAGAGATTCTAAAGAAGTTTAGAATGGAAGGAGATAATGAAGGCAAGACTCCTATAAGCACCACCACCAAGCTTTTAATGGATAACAGTAGAACGCCAATTTAGGAAAAGTGATATAGAGGTGCAATCAGATCCCCACTCTATTTAACAGCTAGTATAGTCGATATTATATATGCTACTTACTTGTGTGCTAAATTTTAATCTTGTCCTAATTAGTCTCATTAAATGCCAAGAAAAGTATTTTAAATATTTTATTAGTACTTTACATTTAAGACTTGGTATCCTAAAAAGACATCCTTTGATTTTATTTAGTTATTCGTATACAAACTTTGAAGGTAGGTTTTTAGATAGAAAAAGAACTTCTGAAAGTTGTCAATTTTTAAAGCAATGCTTAGTTTTTTGGTTTAGCAAGAAATAAGTTTTGGTTGCCTTGTCCATTGCTGAAGAAGAATATGTGGCGACTAGTTCTTATTTCTCACAAATCTTATGGTAAAAGCAACAATTAAACAACTGTGGGATTATGGTTAATCACATTCTTATAAAATGTGATAATATAAGTATTATTAACCTCTCTAAGAATCATATTCAACACTCTATAATAAAGCTTATAAACATTAGGCACCATTTCTTTTATGATCACTTGCAATGTGGTGATGTTGTGCTTGAATTTGTTGATACAAATAATCAATTAGTGGATAACCAAGCCTCTTAATGAAGATAGTATGAAATTCATTAAAAGAGAACTTGGTATACTAGATGGCTTATGTTTGAAATAATTGATTATATGCCTTGTTGAATTTGGTTAATGATTGATTTTGCATATGCATCCGAATGTATTTGTTACATAATTTATGATAATTGTTAATAAATTAGTAAAAATAATTTATTTTATTTGTCATTGAATTTGCATAAAAGTGTTCAAGATAATTTAAAGTAAAATAATTTTAAAAATTGCATATATTTTTAGCTTAATTGAACCTATTTTCAAAGTTTTAAAATCTGTAATTTTTGAAAGATTTTGAAAGTTCATAGACCAAATAGAAATTTTGCCATGATCGTTACCTTCAATTCATAAAGATCATGACATATATTTGAAATGCTATCAAGTATGCTCACAATTGTAAGGAGGCAATCGTGCTACTCATAATCGTGACTGTATGCTCACAATTATAAGGAATCTTCCTAACGGAATTAGAAAAATGGTCACCAAATTTATTCCTCTTAAAACTTCTAATTCTTCATGGAAAACCAAATTTTAAAGATTTAAAACATTTAAACATGATTTAAGGGTGAATATTGAGCCCTCAAACTCTATATAAACCCTCTTGGATGAGGATTTCTCACATTAAAAATTCATTCTTAAAAAATTACTTTCTTTTTATTCTTATGTTTTCCTCTCTCACTTTGCAAAAAAGAAGATTGCCTTCTTTTACTTTATTCTTAATTCTTGCTGACCATTTGCATGATCAATGTATAACCACCATTGGTTTTGACTTTAATCATTAATTTTGAATTACTAATATGTATTCTTAAGTGTTTCTATAAGCTAGTACAAGTTGATACTTAATTAAACTCAATAGAAGATTGATTAAAGACTTAGAAGCATCAAGAGATAGGAGAAAGATAGAATTCAAAGCTCATGATTGTAAGTAGGTCCCTTACAATCATGATCAAGGACCCATTGCTCTTTATGATATAGTCTCATAAATATGAGTAATGCAAACAAGATCGTGATCATAACTTCTAGACTCTTAATGAGCTAGCCACACAAATGTGACCAATACTAAGTGGATTGTGATTAGGTCTCTTATGGTGCCACAAGCCTACCTTGAAAGAGATTCAAACTTTATGATTGTGACAAGGGTGATCACAATCATGACCAAGCTCTTAGTGCTTTTCAATGCTCCTCACAAGTGAGCCTCACGATAGTGACAATTTAATGTGAACCCAAGTCCAAGGCCTAAAGAGGTTCAACATCCATTGGAGATGCAAATAGGTCCAATTACTAGATCCAAGTCCAAGAAACTACAAGAAGCTATTTTGGGAATACTTAAAGACCTTTGGAAAGCTCAAGAACTTCAGCCTAACATGGAATCAAATGAGGCTCAAAGAATCATGTTTAACTCATTTAAACATGAAGGAAATGTACTTGGAACCAAGGACACAAAGGAAGGCATAAATTCCATCATCAGCAAGCAATAATAAAGTGTGCACAGTCTACCTCCAGGCACTAGTGATCGCCAGTCACCTCACCTACCAGCAACCACTGGCGAGCATCAGTCTCTCCCAATAGCTCATGGACGGGTGTCTTGTTTCATCTTCAAACACGATCTAAACATGTATTAAACCCTATTTTTAGCTTAGAAACATATTATTAAGTCTTTTAAAGTGCCAATAACAACTAGTGTTATATATAGCCACCTTCTTCATATTAGTGGGGCAATGAATGCCATGGCTATGAATGCAGGTAGTGGCTATTAAGGCCATTAAAGGCAAATGTAATCCTATGTGTGTGAGTCTATTTTTGTAGTGTGTGCATGGACTTGTACTATATAAATAAGTCCCTTCTTTCATTTGTAAGCATATATACAATGAATTAAGAATTATTTTTGATATAAGAAATATATCTTTGTTTGAGTTTTATTGTGAGGAATTTTGTCTTAATTTTTTGCATGAACTTTGTGACTTATCAAGCTTAGTTCTAGCTTGTGGTGTCAAAATCCAAATCTTTACTTTTCTTTTATTTATCAAACTTTCTTGTTTGTGGCATAGGAGGAAATTCAAAGTCTATCTTAGTATCTTTATCTTTATTGGTAAAGGGGTTAAGCAGTATCTATCTTCTTACTTTAATCTTTGAACGATTCGAATTTGTGGATTAAATTGGTAATTCATAAGTGGTATCAGAGCATTGGCTCAAGATTGAGGTTTGCATATTTATAACTATTTTCTAATTTTCATTATCTTGTGTTCATCTTATCTTGCACTTTCTATACATCTTTGTTCTTGAGTTTGTCTTTGATCTTCTCATCTCAAGATTTTGTTTGCACTATAAACAAAAAAAATTCGTGCATAAAATAAAATTATTATCTTTGAGATTCTTGTGATACACCTCAATTTACATTAAAGAAAAATTGTCTCTTTATGTTCTTTATTGATCTATCTTTATTTTGCATTTCTTTTAGCTTATTTATGACATTATATTCTTGTAGCCTACCTTTTTAATTTTCTTGTTAGCCTACCTAATTTTCTTATCATTGATTGCTACATTCTTGAATTTTGTTTGATTGAGAATCTTAGTTCTGCTAAGAAATCAAAAGGCAAATAGAGTGGTAAAAGGCAAGAGTGTGACATAATTAGAGAAAAAGCCAAAATTGAGTGTAAACATGAGTAGTATACATCAATTTTGAGTGAAACATGTGAGGGAGTATTGTGAGGCTATTTGTTTCTATTTTGTTTTGTTCAAAAATTTTAGGTTTACAATCATGTCAAAAGATACAAGTTCTTCATCAACAAATGATCATGTGATCCAGGCTATGCAACAACAATTTAAAAGAATGTTTAACATGATGGCGGGAGTGAATGAGAAATTAAAGAGGCATGATGGCATCCTTAACCAATTTTAAGGAGAGCCTAGACAAACGAGACGTCCACCAATTGACCAAGAGGATTGTGAAGAAGAGGATGATTTGGATGACGATCAAGTTACCTTGGTGGGATAACAAATTAATCCTAGGAGACAAGTTAGGAGAGGACGTCCAAATGATAATATTGATCATAACCTTGGAAGCATCAAAATGAAGATTCCTTTATTCCAAGGAAGAAATGATCCAGATGTGTACCTTGAATGGGAGAAGAAAGTGGAGCTCATCTTTTAATGTCACAATTATTTGGAGGAGAAAAAGGTAAAACTTGCCGCTATTGAGTTTAGTGATTATACAATTGTTTGATGGGATCAATTTTGTAAGGAAAGACATAGATATAGAGAAAGACCCGTGGAGTCTTAGAGAGAAATGAAGCAAATCATGAGGAAGAAGTTTGTTCCAAGCCACTACTATAGAGAGCTTCATTAAAGGCTATAAACTCTAACTCAAGGATCCATGAGTGTGGAGAAGTATCACAAATAAATGGAAAAGGCCATGATTAGAGCAAATATGGTAGAAGATCGTGAAACTACCATGGCAAGGTTCTTGAGAGGGCTGCATAAAAATATTGCTAATGTTTTTTATTTACAACATTTTATAGAAATTGAAGATATGGAGAATTTGGCTATGAAAGTGGAAAGACAATTGAAAAGAAAGAGGTATGATTCTAAACCAAATGTGGATTCTTCTTCTTCTTGGAAAACTTCTTAGGGGAAAAAGGATGATAAACCTTTTACTAAGTCAAAAATGGAAGAAACTAAGCCTAAAAATGACTTGGGTAATAAGGGAAAGGGTAAGAATCAACCAGCCCAAACTAGGGGAATTAAATGTTTTAAGTGTTCGGGTCATGGGCACATTGCTAGAGAATGTCCAAATAGGAAGACTATGATTCTAAGGGATGGTGATATTGAGTCGGAAAGTAAGGGGGATAGTGATGATGATAAGCCTTCTTTAGAAGATTATAGTGATGTTGAATGTGCTAAGGGAGATAATCTTGTTGTTCAAAGAATATTGAGTTTACAAAATAAATGTGATGACTATGGGGAACAAAGGGAAAATTTATTTCATACTCATTGTTTGATTTTTAACAAGTTGTGCAATATGATTATAGATAATGGAAGTTGTACCAATGAAGCAAGCACTTTACTAGTGGAGAAATTAAAGTTGCCTACTACCAATCATCCAAGGCCTTACAAATTACAATGGCTCAATGAAAGTGGTGTTGTCAAGGTAAATAAGCAAGTTTTAGTTTCTTTTCAAATTAGTAGATATAAGGATGAGGTGTTATATGATTTGTTACTAATGTTAGCTGGACATATGTTATTAGGGAGACCATGGCAATATGATAAAAAGGCTAGCTATGATGGATTCAAAAATATGTATACTTTAACTATGGATGGAAAAAGGTCTAACCTTGAACCATTAACTCCAAAATAGATTTTTGAAGACCAAATGCATATCAAGCAATAATATGAAGAAATGGATTCTTTATTAGGAAATTCTTTAGGAAGGGAAACCTTTGAGAGCAAAGAAAAAGGTGAGATGAGTGAACCTAAAAATTCTAAATCTCTTGTACAAAATGGGAAACACATGGGGAGATAAAACAAGGAAGATTCAAATGAAAGAAAAATGAGTGATGTGATGGAGGCCATGCTCTTGAGGCAACACATGCTTGTACTCATGTACAAGGAAGTTTTGATTATCACTAACGAAATAACTAATGGTTTGCCTAGTGTTGTTGTTGATCTTTTGCACGTTTTTTATGACATATTTTCGGAGGAAATTTTAGATGGATTGCCATATAAAAGGGGCATTGATTTCATACCCATAACTAGCATGCCAAATAGACCCGCATATAGATGTAACCCGGAGGAGACCAAGGAAATCCAAATGCAAGTGAGTGAGCTTATGGAGAAGGGTTATGTTCTTAAAAGCATGAGTCCATATGATGTACCTATATTGTTAGTGCTTAAGAAAGATGGAACTTGGAGGATATGTGTTGATTGTCGTGCTATTAATAAAATCACGGTGAAGTATAGACATCCCATTCCTAGGCTAGATGACATGTTGGATGAATTGCATGGTTCATATTTGTTTTCAAAAATTGATTTAAAATCTGGTTATTATCAAATTAGAATGAGAGAAGGTGATGAATGAAAAATAGCTTTTAAAACTAAACATGGTTTATATGAGTGGTTCATAATGCCTTTTAGTTTAACTAATGCACCAAGTACTTTCATGAGATTTATAAACCATGTTTTAAGAGCATGAAAACAGCATTTATAGGCAAATTTATTGTTGCTATTTTGATGATATCTTGGTTTATAGCAAAAGTTTAGATGAGCATGTATAACATTTGTCTTATGTTTTTTATGTGCTTAGAGAATAGAAGTTGTATGCTAATCTAAAAAAATGATGTTTTTGCACTAATGAAATTACTTTTCTTAGGTATATTGTCAATGAAAAGGGCATTCATGTTGATAAAAAAAAGGTAAAAGTAATTAGAGAATGGCCAACACCCGTAAGTGTAAGGGATATAAGAAGCTTTCATAATTTAGCTAGCTTTTATAGAAAATTCATTAAGAAATTTTTTACCATAGTTGTACCTTTAACTGAATGCATAAAAAGGAATGTTGGTTTTAAGTAGGGAATAGAATAAGATGAGGCTTTTAACTTGCTTAAAAATAAAATAAGTTCTACACCTTTGTTATCCTTGTCCAATTTTACTAAACATTTTGAAATTTAGTGTGATGCAAGTGGCATAGGTATTGGAGGAGTCTTGATGCAAGAAGGAAAGCCCATTGCATTCTTTAACAAAAAGCTAAGTGAAGCAAGTCTAAACTACCCTACATATGATAAGGAGTTCTATGCATTGGTGAGGGTTTTAAAGATATGGCAGCATTACCTTAGTTACAAAGAATTTATAATTCACACCGACCATAAGTCCTTAAAGTACATCAAAGGAGAAGGAAAGCTTAACAGAAGGCATATGAAATGGGTGGAATTCATTGAATCCTTTCCATACATCATCAAGTATAAGCAAGGAAAAGAAAATTTAGTGGCCGATGCATTGTCAAGAAGGTATGCCTTGATCTCTAAACTTAATGCAAAATTATTGGGATTTGAATATATCAAAAATCTTTACTCTAATGATCCTAATTTTGCTAATGTTTATAGGGCATGTGAAAAAGGGGGTTTTGATAAGTTCTATAAGTTTGATGGTTTTCTTTTTAGAGAGAATAAATTATGTGTGCCACAAAGTTCTTTAAGAGAATTACTTGTGACAAAGGCACATAATGGGGGTTTAATGGGGCATTTTAGGATTAAGAAAACTTTGGATGTATTAAGTGACCATTTTTTTTGCCACACATGAAAAGGGATGTTGAGAGAGTTTGTGAGAAATGCATTACTTGCAAACAAGCCAAATCCAAAGCAATGCCTCATGGTTTGTATACACCTCTTCCCATACCAAATGAACATTGGGTAGACATTTCTATGGACTTTGGTTTAGGATTACCTAGGTCCAAGGGAGGGAGAGATTCTATTTTTGTTATTGTGGACAGATTTAGCAAGATGGCACATTTCATTCCATGTCACAAAACGGATGATGCAACCTATATTGCCAACCTATTCTTCAAGGAGATTGTAAGGATATATGGAGTGTTAAGGACCATTGTGAGTGATAGGGATGTCAAATTCCTTAGTCACTTTTAGAAGACTCTTTGGGAAAAGATGGGAACAAAGCTTTTGTACTCTATAACTTGTCATCCACAAATGAATGGACAAACAGAGGTGGTCAATATGACACTTTCAACACTTTTGAGGGCTCTCATCTAAAAAAATATGAAGAATTGGGAAGATTGTTTGCCATATATGGAATTTGCTTATAATAAGAGTGTGCATGGTTCAATACATTGCTCACCATTTGAAGTTATATATGGATTCAACCCATTGACTCAATTGGATTTACTACCTTTTCCATTGGACAAAGCTAATCTAGAGAGGAAACAAAAACCTAAGTTCATCAAAACTTTACATGAGAAGGTGCATGCAAACATTGAGAACAAGACACTCCAATATGAAAAATAACACAACAAAGGGAGGAAGCAAGTCATATTCGAGCCCGGAGATTAGGTGTGGTTGCACTTGAGGAAAGAGACATTTCCTAATCAAAGGAAGTCAAAGCTAATGCCAATAGGAGATGGACTATTCAGAGTACTTCAACACATCAATAACAATGCCTATAAGCTAGAGCTTCCAAGTGAGTATGGAAATGTTAGTGATTTATCTTTGTTTGATGTAGGTGATGAAGATGATAAAGCTGATTTAAGGACAAATCCTTTTGAAGAAAGGGGGAATGATGTGAACCTAAGTCCAAGGCCTAAAGAGATCCAACATTCATTGGAGATGCAAAGAGGTCCAATTATTATATCCAAGTCCAAGAAACTACAAGAGGATATTTTGGGAATACTCAAAGACCTTTAAAAGGCTCAAGAACTTTAACCCAACATGGCATCAAAGGAGGCTTAAAGAATCATGTTTAACTCATTTAAACATGAAGTAAATGTACTTAGAACTAAGGATACAAAGGAAGGCATAAATTCCATTATTAGTAAGCAACAACAAAGTGTGCACGGTCTACCTCTAGACACTAGCGATCGCCAATTGATGAGTGAAAAATACTTGTTTTGAACACTCAATTTTATTGCATATTAGGTTTAGTAGTTGCATGTTTAGTTAGTTTTGTTATTTTGTTTTAAAGTATTTAAGATTTAGTTATTTTAATGTTAAATAGATAATCTTTGTTAGATTTTTGTTGGTAGGATGCATTTAGAAAAGATGGAGTCACAATTGAAGATGGATTTTAAATTACTTTTACAATTATTAAAGTATTTCTTACATGTAGCTATTGTAAATTTAAATTAGTTAGGTAAAAAAATCATTAGAAAATTTATTTTTTCAAGTAAAAAATAATTGTTTCTTTTCTAATTGAAAATATATTTAAATAATGAAAATAAAAAATAATTTGTTTCCATAAAACTTGTAGTCTATTTGGGTAACTTAAAAAAATTTATTAAGAAAAAGTAAACATCAAAATTAAGAATATTTGTGTAGAAATTTTGCACTTCATAATTAATGTATTTAGAGTTCAAATGACATGATTATCCTTAGTTTATCCTGATATTTATTTTTTGTTGCTGATATTTATTATGTATTTTTTTAATATAATACAAAATATCTTTCTTGGGTAATTTTCAATGACGGTACCCAACCTTTGCAACAATTCACACTGGAATATCTAATCTTTTTTCGGTCATTTAAAAGAGTCTAACCTTCTACTCTTTACCAATAAAGTGCCTGGTTCTGTTTTCCGGCTGGAGCGGCCCATGTGGCACGCCAAATGGCAGTTGATGTGGGAAGGAGAGCTGACGTGTCATTCATGCACGAGCCACCTCATTTAAGTGTCACACGTGACGATACATCAGCGCCATATGTGACACTTCTCACTCCTACCTAAATAAATGTCTTTTTAATTTTGAATTAAATTTGGTAACAATAACCTCTCTTTCTGCAAACCTAGATTTAAACGTTGAAAAGAAGTTGATTCCCATCTTCCTTGATATATGAATGAGTATCCCTTTTATCATTCTGAATTCCTCTGTAAATCTGAAACTTTTTTTTGCTTTTTTCTTCTTCCGTGATTTTATGTGTCTAACAAAATAAAAGGAAGGTGCCGTAATTTGAAAGTAAGATTCGAGAATGGACACTCGCATTTGATTTCTGAATAAAAGTAAAAGTTTTTTTTATCTTGCATGTCATGTTTGTGTTTAGATCTACATTTAAGTAAAGCTTTTAAACTATTTCAGGGAGAAAAAAAAGCTAAGGAAGATTGTGACTTGGTGGGGTATGAGGTGTTGAAAGATGAAGCATTAGAAGAGAATAAAGCAAGGTTGTGGGGACCATTTATACAAGATGTCGCCTTTGGACCCAGGTAAATTATTGAATAGAATAAACATAAATTTGTTTACTTGTGGACAAACCCTAATGCTGGAAGGAATAAAAAATTACTTAGGATTGTGAAATATGAAACAATATATTGTTAACAAATGACTTTTATTGATATGTTTATTCATGTTTTATAAAAGTATTTAGAAGGAAAGAAGGAATGAGTGTAATTTATTTAATATTTTAACATGTGCAGGTACTTCAGAATTATTTATCATGCACTTGCATCATGGGGGTGAGTTTAGTGAGTGGGGATATTATAATGGGGTAGTAGACCATCAAAAGTTTGACGTCGACAAAATCTCAATGTTTAGAATAGATAAGTGGTTAACTTAGAAGAGTTTGGAGTAATGTTATATTACTAGAGGGAACCTCGTAAGGACTATAATTCTGGCTTAAAATATTTAGAAAATGATCCATATGTATTTAAGATGGCACTAAATGGTGTTAATGCAGGGGAAGTAGATATGTATGTCAAGCATTTAAATGAAAATGATATTGAGGAAATGACAAATCCTATTAAAAGTACTGTCATTATTGAAGAGATTGTAGATGTTGAGAATGAGGCAACAAGGGGAGTTAATGATGTTAGGAGAGATAAAGTGATGAATGAGGTAGGTGGCAATGTTAAAGTTCCTGTGAGGAGTTGTTTAGATTTACTTCTAGCACCAATGTAGAAAAAGACATAACAGAGGTGACAGGTGATGTAGTTAATGAGGAAGCTATTTAAGATATAGGCCAAAGTGACCTTGGTCAAATGGAGAACTGTTTTTTGACTTTTTTGATCCTGAATATGATTTAGTTAATGGTGATGAGTATTTGATTTCAGTTTTAAGGGAGACTGCCAACTCAAGTCAAGGGCTAATAGAGAGGGTCAAGCTCAGGCTGAGAAGCAGGCTTATGGTCAGGGGCATGCTGATGCTAAGGGACAAGCTGATGCTAAGAGGCAGTATGAAAATGAGAGGCAGGCTCATGCTGAGTCATAGGCAAAGATAGTAGTTATTGCTGACACAGTGGATCAATATGACATGCAGTCTGAATATGAGGGGCAAACAGAGTCTTAAAATGTCAGGAAAAGAACTGGGAGGCCAAGAAGAGATGGTATTCATATCTAAAGGAAAGTGTAGGTAGAGAACAATGAAAATGCGGAATTTAAAAATTTTTCATTGCATACAACATTTGCATCAACACACACCACTTTCATGCCCATAGATCATATCACATGCACTCTTACATAGCTAAATATGCTTAATGAACAACATATATTTTAACATGCCAATCAAAACAAGATAGCAAGGAGAAGTACTACAACTAAGAGATATTGTAACACTTACAAACTCCAAAGTTGGTAGCACGCTCGAAATGCTTTTAGTTGATGGTGATCCATAAGCTTGAGCCCCCCAAGTGTGAAGCCTCTAGCTTGTCCACACGGTTTTGCTTGGAAGATCTCCTTGTATGATGTTGTTCAATCCACAAGCCTCTCCTTTGATGACCCAAGGAACTTGCTTGAACTTCCACCAAACAAGAATGAGTAGGAGAATGAAGCTACCTTTGAAGGTAATGGACTTAAGAGAAAGAACACAACACTTGTGTTTGTTTGATATCAAGAACACTTAGAAGAAGAAGATGAAGAAGACTCTCTCTACAACTTTTCTCTCTTATGTTGATATCACTTTCTCTCTCTCAAATGTGCAAGTGAACTAATGCCTTAACTCTCTCTACAAACTCCAGTAACTATATCAAACAATTTGATATTAGTTAATAGTTAAAGTGTCACACACTCTAACCCTTTGCATGAATCCTCTCTTAGAGTCTTGCATACTGAATCTATTCAATACCTTGTCAATATATGTACTCTGACTTAGGCCAATAAGCCTCTTAGATCTATCTCTATAGATCTTAATGCGTAGAATATAGGCAGCTTCACCTAAGTCTTTCATTGAGAAACAATTCCCTAACCATATCTTAACATTTTGCAAAATAGGAATATCATTTCCAATGAGCAATATGTCATCAACATATAGCACTAGAAAAACTAATGCGCTGCCACTAACTTTCTTGTAAACACAAGACTCATCTTCATTTTTTATGAAACCAAACTCTTTGACTGCTTCATCAAAATAAAGATTCTAACTCTGAGAAGTTTATTTCAATCTATAAATGGATCTTTAAAGCTTGCAAATCTTTTTAGAATTCTCAGGACTGACAAAACCCTCAGGTTGTGTCATATACACATCCTCGAGCAGGTTTCCATTAAAAAATATTATTTTAACATCCATTTGCCATATTTCATAATCATAGTATGTAGCTATAGTAAGGATAATTTAAATGGATTTAAGCATTGCTACTGGTGAAAATGTTTCATCACAGTCAATACCATATATTTGTTTATACCTTTTGCAACCACTCTTGCCTTAAAGGTATACACATTGCCATCCATGTCAGTTTTTTTTTTTAAAAAAAAACCATTTGCACCCTATAGTTTTTAAACCATCAGGTGGATCAATCAAGGTCCAAATTTGATTATCATACATAGATTGCATTTCTGATTTCATAGCTTCAAGCCATTTCTCAGAGTCAGGTCTACTTATGGCTTCTTGATAGGATGTCGATTCATTTTTATCCACAATCATTACATCATTGTCATCAGTTAAGAGAAATCCATATCTCTTTGGGGCTTAATGTATCCTATCAGACCTCCTCGGGCCTTGTGGTACTTGTGTAGGTTCAACAACTACTTGTTGATTCAACTGAGGTTCCAAAGGTGATTCAATGCTAATTTCTGTTTCTTGAATTTCTTCAAGATGAATCTTACTCCCACTAGTTCCTTTGGAAATTAATTCTCTTTCTAGAAAGACACCATTCCGAGTAACAAACACTTTGTTCTTATAAGCATTATAGAAGTAATATCCTTTAGTATCTTTAGGATATCCTAGAAAAAGGCATTTGTTTAATTTGGGTGCTAATTTATCAGAAATTTGATGCTTTACATAATCCTCACATCCTCAAATATTAAGAAAAGACAAACTGGGAGACTTCCAATTCCACATCTCATATGGTGTCTTTTAAACTGCCTTGGATGGAACTCTATTTAATAAGGACACAATAGTTTCTAGAGCGTACCCTCAAAAGGATAATGAAAGATCTAACTGACTCATCATAGATCGTACCATATATAATAAGGTTCAATTTTTCTGCTCAAAAACACCATTCCATTGTGGTGTTCCTGGCGGAGTTCATTGTGAGACTATCCCACAATCTGTAAAATGGTCAGTAAATTTTTAGCTTAAATATTCACCACCTCAATCTGCTCGAAGTGCTTTAATACTTTTGCCAAGTTGATTATATACTTCATTTTTAAAAATTTTGAACTTTTCAAAAGATTCAAATTTATGTTTTATTAGATAGACATAGCCATATCTACTGAAATTATCTGTAAAGGTAATGAAGTACTGAAAACCTCCTCTAGCATTAGAACTTAGTGGTCCATATACATTTGAATGTATGAGGCCCAATATATTATTGGTCCTTTCACTATGTCCAGTAAAAGGTGTCTTAGTCATTTTTCCCATCAAGCAAGATTCACATGTATCATATGATTCAAAATCAAATGAGTTCAATATTCTATGTTTATGGAGTGTTTAAATGCGTTTCTCATTTACATGGCCTAAACGACAATGCTAAAGATAGGTGGTATTTAAATCATTAGATTTAAATTTCTTTGTATTAATTTTATAAAAGGTAGGTGGAATTTAAATCATTAAATTTAAATTTCTTTGTATTAATTTTATAAATAGACTTTTCATTAGTGTCTTCAATATTCACAATATAAAGATCATTCATTTGAGGAGCATATCCATAGAAAATGTTATCATGAGAAATATAGCATTTATTATTCTTAATAATAAACTCAAAACCATCTTTGTCTAAACAAGAAATAGAAATAATATTCCTGCTCATAGTAGGTACATAATAATAGTTTTCCAAACTCAAAACAAGTCTACTAGGCAAAGTTAATTCATAAGTTCCTATAGCTAAAGCAACAACTTTTACTCCATTTCCAACGCATAGGTCCACTTTGCCTCTAGCCAAAATCCTACTCTTTTTTAGTCCCTGCACATTTGTACAAATGTGAGAACCTGATCTGGTATCTAATACCTAAGAATTAGAAGTAGATAAGTTGACTTCTAAAACATGAATATCTGAAGAGGATCCTCCATCACTCTTCTTCTTATTTAGATCTTAAATACAGCTTGCAATTTCTTTTCCAATGACCAAGTTCATTGCAGAAATGGCATGTTCCTTCTTTGGGCGGTTTAGCCTTAGGTTGAGGGTTGGGCTTAAGCTTCTGAAAGTCCTTAGTAGCCTTGACCTTGCTTTTACCCTTTCTCTTCATTTTCATTCAATTTCCTTTGTTAACCATCAGAAGATCTTTAGTATTCTTGATGTTCTGCTTAGTAGTCTTAAGCATCCCATACAATTCAAAAATAGTCTTCTCCATATTATGCATGTTGTAGTTCATAATGAACCCATCAAATACATCAGGCAAGGATTGGAGAATAATATTAATAGCCAACCCTTGGGTGATCTCAAGACCAAGTTTCTGTAAGTGATCAAGTTAACCCTTCATCTTTAGAACATGTGGACTGACTGAGCTGCCATTAGTCAACTTACAAAAGAGTAAAGCCTTGATATGGCAAACCTCTCAATTTTAGCTTTCTCTTGGAACATTTCTTTGAGATAGCCTATCATGGTATAGGCTTCCATTTCCATCAGTTACTTCTAAAGCTCTAATTCCATGCTACTAAGCATGAGACAAGTGACATCAATAGAATTATTGAGATGCTTACTATAAGTATCCTTTTGTGCTCTGGGAACATTAGTAGCTGGTTTATCAGGGATAGGTTGGTCAAGGACATATTCCTTCCTTTCCTTCTTAAGAACAATTCTTAAGTTTCTATACTAGTCAAGGAAGTTAGTCCTATTGAGCTTATCCTTCTCAAGGATTGATCGTAGTGACAAGTTAGATGCAATGTTTGATGCCATTATCTACAACAAATATATATGCAAAGTACAAATCATTAATGAGGCATAGTTTAAATCCCACTATTTACATCAAATTAATCACCCTCTGAATCAACTTAATAATAACAACAATATACCAGTTAAGGAAGTTAGTCCTATTGAGCTTATCCTTCTCAAGGATTGATCGCAGTGACAAGTTAGATGCAGTGTTTGATGCCATTGTCTACAATAAATATATATGCAGAGTACAAATCATTAATGAGGCACAGTTTAAATACCACTATTTACATCAAATTAATCACCCTCTAAATCAACTTAATAATAACAACAATTGCATTCATAGTGGGCCAAGATCCATATTTTATCTCACTTTAAGTAAGCTTTGGCTTATCGCCTAAAGTTTAATTTATTTAGGTAGGTAATACTTTACCAATTACATCTTATGTAACTTTTGGATACCTATGGGATTTGACATCACATGTCCTGACTAATCCCATTTTAATGCCCCAAGTCCAAAACCATTTTGATAACCTACTTAAGTCAAACTACTTCAAACATAAGGATATCACCATTATCTCATATTGTCTTACCCAAATGGCTTAATATACCCTGCTTTGGCAGAACCTATCTTGACAAGTATTGATTTATGAAAGGCATTTTATGACTCAATATTAGTTGAGGCATTTACTCATTAGTTATTATAGTGTTGTATCACATACATACAACTATATGCATAGCATCACATACACAGTATTATACATTGTATCATATACATATCATCATATGCATAATATTACATACATAACATAGAAATAAATAAAAGATCATAGTATGTCATGCGTCATGTAATATTCATAAAACATAAGAACATATAAATAATTTATTTCCAAATTGATTTATGAGGTGAATCCAATTGGGGTCAAGGGGTTGCACCCCTTGCAGGGTCCTAGGGGCAGCGCCCCCCGAAGGTAAACGATTTACATTAACTTGTTCAATGAGTTATAGCCAAAAACCCTAAATGTTTAACATTTAAACAAGTACGGCTCAGGCACGGCCATGCACAACTAGGAACAAACAGGGTGCTTACAGGCACGGCCATGCGACTTTGTGCAAGGCTGTGCATAAGCTGTTGTAGATAGTATGCACACAGGCATGACAGTGTGGACTTTCTGCACGGCCGTGTGTGACTTGTTGCTGCCAATTCCATGAAAAGAATCCTAATTTAACAGTGATCATGTTAACCCAATTTAACACTGATGATTAATACTTAATCATGTTCTACTATTAAACAGACATTAATCAAATTAATATCTTTAATCTGTTTCAATACGGATTGATTAAATCACCAATATTAAAATAATTCTTATAAGATTTTGAAAAAACCTTTTCAAAACATGTAATACAGATCATGTAAATATCACATATATACAAATAGAATCAAAATTAACTTAATCGAACTACAAGCGGCTCTGATACCACTGTTGGGTTTCGGATCAGTCATGCAACGTAAAAATAAAACTTTAACACCCAAAATCCAGTCCAAGATCCATGTAGTTCAAACTAAATCAATATGAAACTGAGTCTATAATCTTACCAAGATGAGTTCAAAGGCAAGATTTTAGGAAGGAAGAGAGGAGGTTCACTACAGTAACACCCTACCTTGAGCTTTTTATTTTCTTCTATCATAATACAAACGTAACTAAAGAGTAATATCCTCTACCGGTATACACACAAATAGTACAGCCAAAAACGATATGGTGTGCTAGAACTTTCTCTCTATTTTTCTCTCTGTATGTTTTCTTTCTCAAAGAACGTATTTGTTGTGAAAAAAATAATGTGCAGAGGCTACCCCACCCTATATGTATATATGTATATATATATATATATATATATACATCTTATCTAGGTTTCCTTAGTCATTCACAAATACCAAAACTCCATTTGGTTTATCCCTATCTATAAGAGATTTAATTCCATTTTATAATTTAATTATGATAACATTTACTATAAATAAATTATAAATATATACACATAATAGAGAAAATTATCTTATTGGACTAATAAGTCCAATATCCATTTTGGGCCTGTTTTATGTGTGTGACCCTGTAGGTTCACACAATATTGGCAATAGGCCTCTAATCTCATTGATAGCCCATAAGTCATAAGTGGCCTCTAGCAAAATATTATGACTACCCAAGTCATGTGAAGGTTAGTAATCCGACACAACCTATTTAATAATAATATTACAATCCTTTTGTCACATGATATCTTTGATTAATCATAAGGCATGGTTAATGTCATCCTTAATTATTCAATCATATTATTTCTCGATCTCAATTAGACTGAAATTGATAACTGATGAGTGTGAAAAACACATATTTTAAGCACTCTATTTTATTGCATTTTAGGCTTATTAGTTGCATTAGTTAGTTAATTTGTAGTTAATTTAGTTAGTTTAGTTGTTTTGTCTTAATTAGTAGGATTTATTTATTTTTAGATAATTTCTTTTGTGTTTTTGTTTTGTAGGATGCATTTGGATGAAGATTGGATCAACCCTTGAAGTTTGGATAGGCTAAGGACTCAAGATAAAGTCTTATCTACGTTGGGGATGAGT
>CATIWO010235855.1:0-15163 GCA_949673435.1 Macaranga tanarius | reverse complement strand
GGAAAGGCTGAAGATGGGGCATTCCGAGAATTGAACTCGGGACCTCTCGCACCCTAAGCGAGAATCATACCACTAGACCAAATGCCCATGTTAGCACATAAAACATTAGATGTCGTACATCTAGTTTTTTGTATTGAGGTTGGGGAGGAATTACCTCATCACTGAGTGGGAGGTTTCAAGACCTCCCTCAATTCCCAGGGAATTAAATCTTTTGAAATGGGTAATTGTCGCGCGACCTGAACAGTGCATTATATGACTATGTACAATTATTAAAATGGTTTTTAAAAAAATATTTTGCCTCATTAAAATATGGGGACTAAAAGGTAATTTTTTTAAAAAATTGTACGACGCGTTACGTATCACTATCCTTTTGGAATTCACTATTGTTTTCCTTATGAATTCCACTAGTTGATAAGTATGGTAACTCGTTCAAATTATATAGATATATCATTTTCTTTGCTAACATACTAATATATTATATTGACAATTGTAATTGTTAAAAAATTAAACAAATCCAATTGTATAGATTGAAATATAGATAATTTTTTTAGTATTTAATCTTTCCGCTATGTGATAATTAAATAAATTCTGATTACTTTGAAATTTTTAGTAGGATCAATCTCATGAGGGTACAAAAACCTCTCAATAAAATCATCAAATCTTGTAGGTGTTAGTAATTTTAATGAATGGAAGATTAATTGAGTTCCAATTTCAGAATGAATGCTAATTGCAATTAAGATTGTAAACTAATGTGCATAGTGCATACACCATCAAGCACAAGCAACTGGGTTAATTCACGAGAATTATTATAGTTGGATGTCATGAGTTTGCTCTACACAAAATGTTAATGAACAAAAGGAAAGTTAATAATAAAAAAAATGCCAACAACAATATTCACAACCACAAGCATAACAGGAATCCAAAGCACGAAAACCTACTTTTAATAATTAATCAATCGACAAAATCTATTTGAGAATATAGCCATGATCTAATAAACCTAGTAAATAATGACAAAAAAATATTTATCAATACTGATATTTGGATCATTATAAGCTGTCTCATTAGGGGGACAATAAGGCATGCAAAATCATAATTAGTAAGCTTGATAAGGTCTCCCTTCTTATAAGTGGTGTCCCACTCCTAATACCTTTTTTTTTTTCTTGATGATAAATATGTAAGGAAATTTTTGTTTCTCGAACGACTCAAATTTATAAATATATTTTTTATTTTTTAATAATATAAAATATTTAAAATATATATATACCACTCAAATAAATATAATAATAAAAATGTTTTTTCTGGACACTTTTCTTTTTTGACTTTTTTTCTTGTCATTAGCATTGAAAAAAAAGCTTTTTCAGTCATTTTTGTCGGAAATGTACCTTTCTTTTTGTTTTTCTCTCAAATTTCTTTGTTTTTTTTTTCTAAAAATAATTGTTAACTTTTTTGAATTTGAAGACATATCATCGTTTTACACATTGTATACAACAATTTTTCTTTTCTTTTGGTGTAAACTTTTATATACTTTATAGAAAGATATACTCTTAAATTTACAAATCTTTGATTCAATTTACTTGTTGATCAAAAAGATGATCTATGGAAGGGTAGTTTTCTGCTTCATTCTATGGTGAACATTATCAAAGCCACCATTTAATTTTGGACACTTGAGAAAATTTGATCCAGCTTACTAATTGAAATTATTATTTTCTTGAAGAAATTTACAGCACTGTTGACAAGTGGTTGAATATTGGATGTCATTGTAGCAACAAATTATCTTTCTGATTGTTTTATGTTGATCTGATCATTTTCTGTAATATGTCCTTTTATTTCAAAACTTCAACTGTTGTTAGTAATAGGAGTGCATATAGGTACTTTTGTATTGTAATTTTTGAAATTATAAATCAAAACTAATTTTTTTCTCTCTATATATAGATATATGTATATATGTATAAGTTTTTCAAATAGCTGCACATGATTTTTAACATTAAGTGATTATCAAGAACAAGCATGTTGCTATAGCATAGCCACATGGTATGATGGACTAAAAAAAATTGTGGAATTTTGATGTAATGAACATTATTTATTTTGTGAATTGATAACATTCATGAACAAATAATTAACGAGATATAGCATCCAATACATGTTTTTTTTTTGAAAGAGCATCCAATACATGTCGAATACACAAATATTTTATATCCAAATATTAACAAAGCATGAAGTATTATATAATAAGAATTTTTTTTTAATAAAATAAATTTCGACACAGTTCGATAATTTTTCCATCTCATGCCGCTAGCATAGCCAGAGCCTGTTGCGAAAAACTTTTGGTTGGGCAGTGAGAGAACAAGAGAATTGATGATGCTATTATGGAATATATACTAAGTCAACTTATAATGACAAAAAATCGACATATCTATATAGCCTCATGGACTCAAGAATCTGCAAAAGGCATTGGATTCCCAGACAACTTTTGGCATGAGGATTCATTGATTCAAATTAAGCAATGATTAAGTTTTCAATTAAATCAGTTATAAATGTTCTCTCTATTTGCTCACATACACCTTGCACATAGTTGATGCATGAAATGAAGAGAAATCAGATTATAGCTTATTTCCTCCTTGCACTCTTCGTAGCTTCTCAACGTCATTGCTATCTTGCAATAACGGTTCGAGCTGAAGATCCAGGCAAGCTACTTGCTATACCTGTATGTTTTTCTATTTGTGTTTGACATGTAACAAAACAACTGAACTCATCACTATTTTTATGCTTCTGTAGTTGAATCTAAGGTCAGAAATGAACAATTGAAAGCCATGAAATATATGTTTTCCAAGGTGAGTGATATAGATATATATATATATAACCTTTTTCTTTGTCCCAGATTTGAATCCTGACCATCTCCAGTACTATTACGAGATGGACACTCGATTATTGGCTTTAAAATGCAATCTTTCTTGTTACCAAAACATTATATAGTAGTGATTTTATGTAGTGGAAATTGCTTATTTGATTGTATTCTTTTCTTCTTTCTTTCTGGAATTGAAGAAAGCTAGAGCACAGGTCAAGGAAACACTCCATAATAAGGCTCCATCAGGACCAAGTCCCATTGGAAATCGGCACCCACCTGCTATCGAAGACTGAAAGGGGAGACGAGAGACTCTTGTTGAGCTTTATGAGCAGAATAGGCGTTGGTCAAGTACTTTGCTTATCATCTGATATGCATATCTAGGACAAACCCTTGTCAGGACATATATATATATATATATATATATATATATATATATTTCAATAAATAAATTAGAGCCTTAAAGGCATGGATAAATAGTGGCAATCACAAGACTTATTGTACATGTAAAACTTAACGCAATTGCATATATTTGATAAATATATGTATATGAACGAACTGTCCGCTGAGATTATTAAAATAAGAAGATGAATTTTTTCTTTTATATTTGTATATTGCCTTTATCTCAAGATTGCAGATTAATATTGTTCAAAGCTATAACATATGATCTTGGGAAATCATTTTTAAATTTAGATTCATTTCCACATAATCCCCACAGGTGGATGTCTTAAGCAAATACAACCTAAAGGCTGTTGAGTAGCTAATGATGACTATATATATGGAGCATATGCACCTCTCAGTCCCTATTCAAAACTACTTTGATCTCTCGAACAGTAGCAAAACCACTTATCTAAATGGACGTCTATCGCTTAGCAAAAGGGCAAAAAAATAGTTAAATTACCATTTTAACCCTCCGTGTTTACAAGGAACAATATAATTATGGAAGTTATTTCGGTAATTTCGGGTCCCGAGGACGCACTGTTCTCGTCTATGAGAGAGAAACATTTTTTTTCCCTAAATAAAATTGGGTTTTATTCAATCATGTAAATATATAACAGGAAATATCACTCATCATCCTTTTTAAACTAAGCAAAACAGAAAAAAAAAGGAAACAAAATCCAGAACCAAATAAACTAAACAGCGAAGACAAGAAACTCAAACAACCATATATTAGGAACTATGAATATATTGAGGAACTGGCGTTTGGCACGGATAAAGAAAGGGATGGACACCCCATGACGGTACATTATGTAAGATGACTTTCACCATTGCGGTTTTCATGTTCAACCTCACAGCATGCCGTGGCATCCAAAAATAAACTATGTCCTCATTATGTTCATTGAAAGCCATGATCCGTGACCAGACTAAGCCTTCCTCCTGGATAATGTTTGAGATTGTAGCATTGAAACAAATTTTCTTATACAACACCATTTGTTGCTTTCATCTTCGTCAAGCTCCCATACTTGCAGACACCTATTTTTACGAGTTCCGCAGGCGATTTCAGTAAATTTATAGAAACGAATTTTGCCCTGATTTCCTTCAATCCGCGGAGAGGAATCATCATAGGTATAGGGACACGGTGTATCGATGTTGCCCACCTCATTAGGTTGGTTGAATGGATCGTATTCATAAACTTTTGAAAGATACAGCCAATAAAGCTTTCCATTGCAAGGAACCATCCGGCTGCCAACATGTGATGGGCATGACAAGAAATATTGACTCCAAGTTCCTCTGTCCGAACAAAAACATGATATCATTGTTGGCACTTCAACTAATACTAGCTTGAATCGTGAATCATGGTCGTTAAGACAGACAATGCCGAGGTTCAATCGGTAGAACTCGGATGTTGTTGTTGTTGGTGGTGGTGGAGGAATCGCAACCCATTGCTTGGTAAGTGGATTACAAACATGGTATCTATTTGTTGAGAATCTTTCAAATAGGACCAAGCCATTGCAAGATGATACTAAACAGAGTTTTTCCATAGCTTCTTCTGGTAGGAAACTAAAAGAAAGCTTGAAGGTTTTAGAAGGTGATTTAGCCTTAGTGCCAAAATCAAATACTCCATAAGAGAATCCACCTGTAATCCAATCATATATATTGAAAATTAGAGCACCCCGGCAGATGGGTGTGCGAAGCTCATACTAGCGAGTGAAACTTTGACTGGAAATCAAAGAAAGCCAACGCTTGGAGACTGATTTGCAACGACATACTGAATCTAGAGGCAGTCTGATAAGAATTTCTATCAACAGGTCATCTACAAGATCGTGATCGTTGAAAAAAAGGTTTGATGGATTTTGTTTTGCTATTTCTGTTATGAGGATGATGATTTGTAGAAGCACGGCCGTGGATGCGCAAGCTCCTATGCATGGCAATGCGCAATCTATCCATGCCTTGTAACGAAGGTTATGAAAACTCTTCAGGATATATAATCAAAATCTAAAGATCGCATACTAAAATAGATTGGTGTTGATGAATTTTAAAATAGGGTCGTAATTCTACTAAAAAAAAAAAAATCGTAATGGCTCCCCCTGTATATACATATTCTATATCCGAACCCAATTAGGATTCAAATATATCTCTATCTATAATATTGGGTTGGAGGTTGGGTGAAACAAAGAAATTTATAAAAACGTTTTCATTATTTATTATTTATGAGTTAGATAATTTAATCATTTATCAATTAAAATTAAATTAATTAAAAATATAATTATAATTTAATCAGCACTTAAAATTATAATTATAGTTTAACTTAAATTGTAATTACTATTTTAATTTGGTTAACTTCTATTTATATAACATATAAACTACTTTAGTTTTAATTTAATTTAAATTATATTCTCTATTATATTTAGATGAATTTTTATTTGAACTAATATAAATTAAATAAAATAGCATACTTTAAAAAAATTCATTGAAGTTTAATAAAAAACGAGTTGTAGATCCACGTATTGCATGGATTATTTATATTTATTTATTTATTTTTAATATAATTTTATTGATAGACATATAAATTATTTCTAGCTAAGGTAAAAAAAATTGCGGAATTTATATATATTAACAAAATAGTATAATGAGAAATGTTAAATTGAATAAGTAGAATATAGCAATTGAGACATATAGTGTTTTTTATAATACAATAATTTTTTATTATTCTAAATATTTTTTATGTATAAAAATAATACTACATCTTGGATACTAACTATATGATGATGCCTAAATGTCCACAGTACATATACAATGTCTTATTTTGTTAATCTGTAAGATTTTTATGATTATTTTACCAATGAGTTTCTCCTTTTTATTCGCAAAAAATATTGAAATGAAACTAATTTATTTAGCATTCCAACTTTTAAAAAACTAACAAAATTGTATCCACTAATATATATATAAAAATTAATATACTATATAAATTAACATAAGACTTTGAATAATTTACACCTTAATGAATTAGTCGATACATATGTGAAATGGAACATAACATAATTTGTTTTGGTTAAGGGTCAAGATCTATACATATATTCATTGCTTTAATTAAACGTGTATAGGGGTGAATTCTCCAACAACTATAGCTTTTGCAATTCATCCTGCGTAGTTGAAGCACATATCAAAACTTGAGGTTATGCCATGAGATCATTAAGGTACTATTACCATCTTCTATATCTTTAGTTTTTGGGATAGTGCATCAAAAGACAATCTGCTGTTTGCTCACACTAACTTGCTGTATTTCTAGGGCCTTTTTCTGGTGAAAAAGGAAAGAGTTTCCCATTTTAGGGTAATCTGAAAAAAATTTTCCATATTAGGGTGAATTTTTTTTTTAAAAAAAAATAAAACAAAAGCATTCCGCCAGTTGCACTAACGAAAATACAAAGGGACAAAAGTCTCTCACTGCATTCCGCCAGTCAAACTGGTGGAATGCATAATTTAATAAAAAAATTAAAAAGCCTTTCTGCCACTTAAAGAGATGGAACGACTTTAAGTTAAAAAAAAAAAGCAACAGGCTTCTGCAGAACCGAACGACAGATTTGGTTCAATTACATATATATTCAGTTTGATTATCGGTTTTAGATATTAAAAATTTTGGTTAATCTGTAGCACCCTCAAACACAAGCATACACGTGTTCACATAACTGCCCATACATGTGGCATAAGAAAAAATTTCCAAAAAGATATGTACTTACATATACTCAAATGTATACATACAAATTCATTACTAAACTTGCCCCATACACACATCTAATATGTATTTATGATTTTAGTACAAAATACCAAGATGCTATGTCATGCGTTATTGAGGATGGAATGTTTGCACCAAGCTCGCCTCTGACCCACCAGAGCTCGCTCACAAATGCATACCTCAAGCTCTATCTATCAACGCCTGAAAAACATATATGCAAAGGAATGAGCTTGCAACTCAGTAAGCAATTATTAATACAATGCCATAAATGAAACTTCTCAAGAACTAATTAATACAATTTATTAAAACCAACTAAAAGTTTACTATACGGGCGTGTCTTAACCCGTGTAGTCTACTGGCCCCAAAAACTTCATCGAGACACGGCCGAGAACACGACCATTTTTCTAACACAGCACTTAGTAGCGAGCGCCAGTATCTGTTCGCAGACAGCCTCGCTGGCGAGCGCCAGTGTCTACTCGCAACCACAATATCTTAGTTAGACACGCCCGTATCTTAATGTATGGTCTGAGATACGCCCGCGTCTCGAGGCATGTCTTCAATCTGATTATTCAATTTCACATTATATCAAATAACATACAACCATTCCACTATACACTATCATTCCAACATCACACGATTATCTCACACATAGCCCACTTTTGTTTTATTCCTTACAAATTCGCATTTTTAATACAAGTGGCCACGTTTTGAGACTATCCGTCCGACTCAGTCCCAGATCTCACAATCACACATTTATTTTGGGTAGCTATCCATCCGGCTTAGCTTTTCCATTCCTCATAATTCATATATCACATGTGGCCACTTTTGAGACTATCCGTCTGACTCAGTCTTAATCTCACATTCAGTGGAGGCTATCTGCTCGGCTCGGCCTCACTATCACATGCATTCCTCAAATTCCTCACATATGCATTCAATAATCACGTATATATATATCATTCACATTTCAATGGCCATACCACATTTCACACCATATTCAATTATAATCCACAACTCATAATACTTCTCCTTTCTCGTCACTTCAAGTGACTTATACAAACCAACATAACAATACCATTTAAATATAGAAGAAAATTAATATATACATAAGCATTATATGAACAATTACTTACTAAAGGCTTTCAACTCCTTATAAAAGAAAAACTTCTCCTAATGAGCGGGGTCTCCTCTATCTCTTTCAACTCATATACAATACCATATATCAATTTCACATGTATAGAATTAATTATGCAATTTTATTCCAATATCAGGTTACACAGAGTCATAGACTGAGCACTAAAATATCGAGCCCTATTTGACCATCTTAAAGACAAATTTAGCTCAACCTCAAAACATAAAAGTTTTAAAGACCTCATTGAAGTTTTTTTTAGAATTAAACCACATTCAATTTAGAGTTATACAGCTCAAGATATAACAAAAATACAGAGACCAAATTTTTTATAAAATGGGGCACGAATTCTGAAATCCCAAATCCTAACTTAAAACAGCCAAATCACACAAATTACTTACCAATTGATTGAATTGAACCAAGAAGACTGATGATTATGGCCTTAATAAGATCTTTCATCTAGCAAATTCAACCTCTCTCAATCTACTCAGTCAATCTTTTCTAAGGATGAGTGTTTATGACTTAGCCCCCTCAAACTTTAGAATATATAGGCATATATATGAAGTCTACGTGAAGAAGAAAAATCTAAACACAAAATAGGATATGCTCCAATGTAAAATATCTACTTAGGTCCTTAATGAAAAGTGGTCATTACCTATTGATCCTTAAACCTTCAATTGTTTCATCCTAGTCCACACTTTCCTTTCAATTAGGTCCTTGTCAATAGTTTCCAAACCCTTTAATCCTATAACACCACACACTCACAACATATCCAAATAATCACATATAAATTTAACTAATAACTCCTCCCAATATGCATTAAATTCATATACCTCATGCTCATGTGAATGATGATGCATCATATCCATTTTCAACAAATAAAATTTAAATAAAAGGCATGATATGAGAATGTCATATTTTTGCAGGAGTTAATTACATAATCGGTTCAGTTTTGGTTTTAAGTTTAAAAAATCTTAAAAAACTGAACCAACCGAAATTCAAATATATATATATATATATATATATATAATTATAAAATATATTAATTTAGAAAAATTATATATAAATATTAAAATTAGAAATAAAAAATATTTTTAATTATATAATTTAAGAATATAATTTAAAAAATTATGAAATAAATATATAAAAAATAAAAAAATTATTTTTAAAAAATAAAATTAGTAAACCGAAAACTGAGCAAACCGAATCGAACTGAATTGGTTCGGTTAAGCTCGGTTTTAGTGAATAAAAAAAAAGCCATTCAACCACTGCAAGTGGCGGAATGACTTTATATATTCAAAGTATTACGCCATTTGCAATGGCATAATGTTTCAATTTTTTTTAAAAAAAACACTGTCATTCAGCCACTATGAATGGTGGAATGAACATTCCGCCATTCATAGTGGCAGAATATTTTCACCTCCTCCACATCACCAAAATTCACCCGAAATTGATAATTTCTTTTGAAATTACCCAAAATGAGAATTTTTCAATAAATACCATAAAATGGGAATTTTTTTCTTTTTTGCCACAAATTGACAAAAAGCCCGTATTTCTAGGCTGTAGAGCTCATTGATCGGTTGCCTATCTTCAATAATTTAGCCAAGTTCAATATCAGGAATGAATGGATTTTGCAAAAGAAGAGAGAAAACTTGTCAAGTTTATTGTTAAATAGGTTTTTTTTTTTTTTTTTTTTTTTTTTTTCATTCCAAGGTACTTAATTATCACCTCATAATCAAAATATTGTGCAATTTCTATGATGTTTTTTTCTATATTGATGCAGGAAGAATAGTACCATTTCAAGCGGGAGCCGAAATTAAATTGCCCTGGTAAATTGCAAAAGTAAAAAGACTTGACATTTGACTGATCATGATATTTAAACTAAATAGGAAATTACTATAAGTTCAGTTAAGGTGTACCTTAACAATGAAAATATTACAAGAAGAGCTTCCTCAAAATTTTTTATTCACAAAATCAAGATACAAGACATCAAAAAATCATCTCTTCTATCTTCAGCTGAAGCTTATATCAGAAATGTGTATTCAAGTGCTGATGCCAAACCTGATACAGGACCATTGCCCATTAGGAATGGCTGGATATATGAAGTCCCTTTTCCTTGCAGGTGGAACCTGTTTAATTACAAGAACCACTACATCAAGCATGAGAGAAGAGACAGAGGTTATTACTCAAACAAAACAAAGCACAACAACAACAACAATAATAATAATAATTAAAGTTATCTTCTTTGTCAAAGAATAAAAGTAACTGTTTCCTGAAAATAATTTTACATCTAATTCGAAGATTCACTAACAATGTACAAAAAAGGAATCATATGAGAAGACATTACCTGGCATGGCATCAAGAACATCATGCATGACACAGCAGCATGAAACTCAAGGTCAAATTGGCTCTCAACACTTGCTCTCTAATAGTCTTAGTTGTTCCCTTAGAAAGACGCCCTTAATTCACAGGTAAAAGGGAAAAAAAATATTTGAAAACATTTACAAAGAAATTATATAATGCAAACTCACTATGTTCTTTTGCATGGTCCTTGTCACCAACATACTAAAGGACCTTTAGTTTTAGAGTGAATTTGGCTATAAAAATAACAGTAATAGAACAAAAATAGTTGCAAGGGCAGATCATAATCAGAAATTAATCAAACTATTATTCACAAAAAAGTCTAGGCGACAGTCGCAGGAAATATAAGGCTTGCAGAGTTTTCCCTAACCTCATCTGTTAGTAACTAAATCAGCTTCAAAACAAAATGAATCTAAGAGAATAGGCTAATTGAACTCTTTTACAATTAAAAAGAGTTTAAGATAATCTCAGGTTCAAAGTATAATAAATAATTTTAAATGGAATAGAAAACAAAAAATGAATTAAATAAGGAGTTTGTAATTTTTTTTAGTAAAAATTAAGGAAATTTAATAATTCTATGCATAAAACCTATATGAGTGAATGCTGAATTATGAGAAGGAACATTTGTTAAAATTTGGACTTAATGATTTTGGAGTTCAACATTTAATTAATTTAATTAATTTTTATTATTTAAATGATTAATTATAGTCATAAATTTTAAAATGGTACAGAGAATTTTTTTGGTAAAGAAAAATATAGAAGATAAAAATTATTAAAATGTATTAATGTATAATTACTCAAAGAAGAAAAAATTAATTTACAGTGACAAATTTAAATTAATTTATTGAATTATTTTTTATTATCTAACGACTAATTATGTTTATAAGATAGAAAATAGTACATAAATAAAAAATATTAAAAAGAAAAATGTTAAAAAGTTGACATACAATAAATGAAAGTATTTTTCCCAACTTTTTTTTATAATATAAATAAAATTAGGATAATATAATTTCAGATTAAATTTAACAAGAAAACAATTAAAATTAAAAAACCATAGATTTGTTAAAAAATCGCAATAAATTATCTCTATTAAATCTGTAATATTGAATTATTATATAAATAAATAATATTTTATTATTTTTAATAATAATAATAATAATAATACTAATTTTAATAAATTTAATTGAGTTAGTTTAGTAATTTTAAGGTTTTAATTGTTAAAATAAAGTATAGGAATGAAATAGAAAATTTTTTAAATTATAAAGACTAAACTTAATATTTTTTTAACTACAGTAATCTCTCCTATTCAATAGGGGCTGAATATGCTGAAAAATAAAAATATATGAGTGTAATGTGGTAAAATAAAAGTAGAGTTGTGCAATGCTAGAAAAAATTGAGAGTACATTATAAGCCTAAAGATTTTTTTTCCTTTTTCTAATGTGTCATTTGAAGTTACGATTGTGAAACCCATACTTGAAGTTGAAACACGGTAATGCATTTCTGTGAACAGTGTAAGTGTAAGTAGGCAAAATGTCGTCAACTCTAGGTCTACTCAAGCTGACGATTCACGCACAATTAATTTTTTTTTTTTTTTCTCAAAAGGAAATTTGAATTTTCAAAAAAAAAAAAAAAAATTTCAATTGACCTATTATGGGGTCGCCTTGCTTTGCTAGTTTGCTTCATTATTAAGCAAAATTTTCCTTTTCAGGTGAAGCCTTTTTTTGTTTTGGTTCTCTTGTAATTTTTGTTTACTTTCTTGCATCGCAAATTGTCTCAGTGATAAATATTTACAATACGGTAGCAAGGAAATGAATTGGTTAACAAGGAACGTGATGGACAAGGGAAAACAGCTGCTGGCAGAAGCTTGATAAATAATTTTCCCAACTTTTTTTATAATATAAATAAAATTAGGATAATATAATTTCACAAGTTTTTTTAGATTAAATTTAATAAGTAAATAATTAAAATTAAATAATCTCAGATTTGTTAAAAAATTGCAATAAATTATCTCTATTATATTTGTAATATTGAATTATTATATAAATAAATAATATTTTATTATTTTTAATAATAATAATAATAATAATATCAAAATATAAATTTAATATTTTATATACAATTACGAGTCTAATTTTTTTTTTATTCACATGTGAAGCATGTGATAGTTTACTAATATGTATAATTTTTAGTAGGGGAAGATTCTGAACCTAATCAAACAGATTTCAAGTGCTGATTGGTTGGTAGGTTTTTAACCGATAAATAGAGTATGTATTTGTGTCCTAGCTTCAAATATATATGTTTATGCTTCAATTATTTCATGAGTTGAACTACAACGGGTGTTAAATATATAATGGACCATGGAATTTTGATCAACACTTTTTAATTTTAAGGAAGTTGGAGAACAACCCTCAAAGGTGGGCAATTGCAAATTGGTGATTTCATAGGGGCGTTGGTCAAGTACTTTGCTTATCGGAGTCAGGATAGTCTTTTATATATATATATAACAAGGGAAAACATTGGCGTCGCAACTTGCGACGCTACAGTACGTCGTAAGTTCGACGCCAATGTCGATTCTGCCTCCAAGAAAAAAAAAAAATACCTCCTATAAAGTGGGGGCATTTTCGTCTCCCATTTTGCGACGTCCATCAGCACCCATATAACAAATAAAGCAGAGCCTTAAAGGCGTGGAGAAATAGAGACAATCACAATATTTATGTACACGTAAAACTTATCAACAATTACCATTTTTTATATATATTTGACAAATAAATATATGAATTGTCCGATAAAATTACTAGAAAAAGGAGACAAAAATATATATATTTTTTTACATTTGTATTGTCTTTATTTCCATATTGCAGATTAATACTGTTCAAAGTTATGATATATAATCTTGAAATCATATTTAAAATTTAGATGTATTTCAACCTAATTTGAAGTAATTAAGTGCTAGCTAGTACAAAAATATTAACAAGAACCTTCTAGTTTCATTTGTATAATAAAATAATAGAGACAAGACTTATAATATAAGAAATTATTTGTCTGATTTTGTGATTAGCAAAAATTGATAGCTAATTCGATCTTTATAAAATTTTTGGGATATTTTTTACAAAATTTATTATAGCATCTATAACTGGCTTAGGTTTGGCAAATAGATAAGAACACATTCTAATAACTCTGTCAAAATTAAAACAGTCCCTAATGAGTAGTTCAAGTCACAATTAGTGTGGATATTATATTATAGAGAGTAGAAATCAATTCTCCGCCCCTTTCTTATTCTCCCTTTGTGGTGTTAAATGCTGATTGAAAAAAAAAAACCCTCCCAAAAAATATAAATTTATATCAAATTAGAATTCGTAACTAATCTCAATATTAACATATTGAAAATGAAATTTCTTCAAAATTCAGCAGGTCTATCAACAAAAATTGTTAGTAAATGATATTAAATTCTTCAAAACTTGCTAAAAATTGAATAATTAAGTAGTAGAAAGTTTTTACTCATTACTTTAAGCTTTGGTTGGTAGGTTTTTGGAAACTTGAGTTATAAGTTGCTCTTTTTGTTGATTAAAAAAGAAGTTTTTTTTTTTAATACAGTGGAGGCCCAATGGACCGTGGACTACACAATAGGGGGTAGTCGTCCCCTTATCGTTCGCCATAATGGCAATAACTCCCACCAATATTAGTGGATGATGGTTGTGGGGGCTTGAACTTGAAACCTTCACAATTCTCACAAGTGAGAATACCAATCAAACCACCCCTGATTGGTTGATTAAAAAAGAAGTTGATATATATATATATATAGGCATTTTTGTAAAAAAAATTTGCATAGCAAATTTTTGTAAAATTTTTTTTTATAAAAATGTCCATGATACAGGGGACATTTAATATTTTTATTTTGCCTGGATTTTTTTGGATTAGTGCACGGGTTGCGATGCATTACACTGTTTGCATCGCAACCCGCGATACTAACCATTTTTCATGTATAAATAATTGGATTTTATTCAATGGAGGGTGATAGGTATCTCGGTCCGAGATTGTCTCGGATCGGAAAAATTACCAGTTTGGTTCCCCCATTTTACAGGACCAGTATAATTGAGGGGTTAAAATGTAATTTTACATGTAAAATTACCTTTTTGCCCCTAAAAATTTTTTTCTCCCCTTTACCAGCTTTGCCCCTCCCCGAGACATGTACCTTTTCCCTTATTCGATCATGTAAATAACAGGAAACATTCGACGTTAAACACAAGGTTATGAAAAAAACCTTTTTAAACTAAGCAAAACAGGAAAACAAAAAAAACAAAACCAGAACCAAAGAAACTAAACAGCAAAGACAAGAAAACCAAACGACCATGTATAAGGACCTATGACTATAATTGAGGAACTGGCGTTTGGCACGGATAAAGAAAGGGATGGACACAGTGATATGGTATATCATGTAAGATGACTTTCACCATTGCTGTCTTCATGTTCATCCTCACAGCATGCTTTCCCATCCAAAAATAAACTATGTCCTCATTATATTCCTTGAAAGCCATGATACGTAACCCGAATAATCCAAGCTCCAGGAGAATGTCTGAGATTGTAGCGTTGAAACAAATTTTCTTTATAAAACACCATTTGTTGCTTTCATCTTCGTTGAGCTCCCATACTTGTAGACACA
>CATIWO010235829.1:0-10465 GCA_949673435.1 Macaranga tanarius | reverse complement strand
TGTGTTAATTGTTGTTGAATGCTAATAAAACTTATACATGTAATTTAAAAATAATACAAATAGATGTATTAAACTAATGATACTTATTTATATAAAATTATGTTTCAAAAACTAATTGCAAATTAAATTGAAACCAAAATAAAAATATTTTATGCATTGTCTAATGAATAAATTAATTAATTTTTATATTTAATATTTATCTAAATAGCAACGGACTAGAAACAGAATTCCCATTTCTAAAATTAGAAACGAAAAATTCCATTTCCATTTATGACTAAGTAGAATTTCTATTTGAAGTTTAGAAATGGAATTTCTGTTTTAATTTTTATGTAAATAGAAATAGAAATTCCATTTCTAATTTAGAAGTGGAATTAGAAACGGAAATTTTGTTTCTAAATTAGTCCATCGCTATTTAGTGACGGATTTAAAACAGAAAGTTCTATAATGATGTGGCACTCATTAGGAGTTTAGAAACATAATTTCTATTTCTAAATTTTAGAAACGGACTGAGTCCATCGCTAATTTTTGAAACGGAATGAGAAAATTCATCGCTATATGTTAGCGACGAGCATTTTTTAAATGGAAAATTTCCGTTTCTATTCCTTAGCTATTTACGAATAGCTACGGAATTAGAAATAGATTTGGCCATTTCTATTTTGCTTTTTTCTTGTAGTATTAATTGTTAAGAGAAGAACATCAGAAGATTATCTTACTGATTTAGAACGAGTCCTTAAGAAGCTCGACTAATATAAAGTGAAACTTAACCCTAACAAGTGTGTTTTTGGGGTTAAGGCAGGAAAATTTTTAGGTTTTATGATTTCACAAAGAGAAATTAAAGCAAATCCTGAAAAGATGGAAGCAACTATCAATATAAAGCTGCCCACTACATTAAATAAGCTACAAAAACTAAATGGATGAATCATTACCTTGGGAAGGTTTATGTTTTATTCGGTAAGGAAATGTCTTCCCTTCTTCCGAGCATTAAAGAACATGAAGAAATTTGAATGAAATGCTAATTGTTAAATAGCATTTGAAGACATTAAAAGGTTTCGAGCTTTTCCATCATTGTTGAGCAGACCAACCCCAGGAAAAACATTTATATCTTTACTTATCAGTAGGTAACGAATCCTTAGCAATAGTACTAGTACGAGAAGACAAGGGAGAGCAAAACTCAATTTACTATATGAGTAAAGTCCTTAAAGGATCAGAGATCCACTATCCCAAGATGGATAAGCTGGCATTGGCCCTAGTACACATAACAAGAAAGCTCTATCACTATTTTTAAGCTCATAAAATAGTAGTAAGAACAAACGGGCCTCTCAAGAAGATTTTATAAAGACAGGAGACATCCAGGTGACTCGTTCAATAGTTAGTTCAGTTGGGGGAACATGATATATCATACGAACCATGAACTGTAATAAAAGCCCAAGCATTATCCGATTTCATACAAGAAATGACTGAAGTCGATAGATTTAGTAATGAAAAAACCCTATGGCATATGTACATAGATAGTGCATCCGAAAACCAAGGATCTGGTGTTGGAATCATCTTAGTAGGACCTGAAAGGATAAAGATCAAATATGCTATCAGAATGACTTATCATGCCATGAATAATATAGTAAAGTACGAAGCCTTGATCACCGGATTAAGGTTAGCAAATGAAATAAGGGCAGAAACCTTTAAAATATTTTGTAATTCTCAGCTCGTAGTTAATAAGCTAAAATGGACCTTTGAAACAAAAGACCCGAATATGATTAAGTATTCAAAAAGAGCTCATGCACTCCTACAAAGGTTGGAAGAAAATGGAGGGCAATATAGCCTAGTCCAAATCCCAAGAAGTGAGAATGAGGCTGATATATTGGCAAAAGCCGCAATAGAAAATGGATTTATATTTCAAAATCTCAAGCTTAAGGAAGAGCTCAGTAATCCATCAATAGAAGAAAACGAAGTGCTTGCCACATATGAGATAGCTGAATGGATGAAATCTATAGCTAAGACTAGATTCAAGAAAATTACCTGATAATAAGGGTCAGGCTAAGAAAATCCGCATTAAAGCAGCCCAATATTCATTACAGAATGGGAACTTATATCAGAGATCACTCAGTCACCTATAAAGCAAATACATATCACCTGAGGAAAGGGATTATGTCCTTAGAGAGATACATGAAGGTATATGCTGAGTTCATGAGGCTGATGAGTACAAATCTGCAAGTGCACAGAATCGTATCGAGTAGTAATAAAGATATCGTCCCACAGAGATTGTCAATTGAATACTAAAATATTAACTATATTCGTTTGTTTAAACACCGAAATAGAGTTTAGATTCTTTAAAAACTAAAACCAAATCAAAATAAAATAAAATTCAAATCAAGACAAATATTAAAAGCTAAGGTTCTTATTCGTAATTAGACCATTTCAAAAGATTGATTAACCAACTAGGTCTATGTATTTTTAATTTATTTTGAAGGGATCTTAGAAACCATAGGTTTTTCTCTCAGATAAACCTATAATTAATTAAGAATTAATTAACACTAAGTTTACTGGCTCTTACCAACCTAATGTCATTTAAATCCAATTTTAAACACAACCTTTGAATCAATACTAATCACTTAATTATCTCTCAACTAATTAAGTAATTAACAGGTCATTGCCTAATCCTACAGAACCTATCTCTCGATTAAGCCTATAGTATTAATTCAATCTTAGAGTGATCAGTCCTAAAATGACATTAAGCACAACAATAACCAATGAATTAGATCTAACAACCTAACATTAATCATAATAAGCACATAGTCAATTCAGAATAAGAACCCTAAAAAAGAATCTAGCCACTCATATTAAAAAGAAAAGAAAACAATAGAGAAATGAAAACAATTCTAAATATAATGAATAAATAAAAGAGTTGATACAAGAAAAACCCCCTTCCAAATGATATAAGGATGTTTTGCTCTTCTAACTTTAACCCAAGTATCTCCTCTACTATGAACTAAGATAAAACAAAATATAAAATTTATTCTAAAAAGAATAAAACTCCAGCACTAAAACAAAAACAAGAACAACCCTAAATAAAAACAAATGGTTCTATTTAAAAGACCTAGTTTCCTAGTGAGAAAGGTCATCTAACACTTTTCAAACTCTATCTAATCATAAGCTTAAAAGATGAGCTTATATCTATCCAAACTTTGGCTTAAAATCCACTTCTAGTAGGCTACCACATCAATATGCATGGGTACGTAACAATTTAATATGCTCATGCATCAAAAAAACCTGAATTACCTGCAGTCAGGCATGGGCATGCGCATGGGCGTGCAACTCTTCTGACATGGGCGTGCGCACGGGCATGTGCCTCTGTAGCTTGCTTTTCTTTAACTCAGGCATAGGCATGTGCATTTTCAGCATGGGCATATGCTCTGATGCAAGGATAACCTTCTAAGTTAAGCTCCAATCTTATCTTAGCATCAAGTATTATCTCCATCTCATCTCAAATGCATCCTATAACCAAAAACTCAATAAAAATTATCTATTCAACATAAAAATAACTAAATCCTATTAATTAAAATAATAAAGCAAAACTAACTAAATTAACTAAGAATTAACTAAATATGCAACTACTAAACCTAATATGCAATAAAATAGAGTGCTCAAAATAAGAATTTTTTACACTCATCAAATTTCCCCATATTTGAGCCTTTGCTTGTCCTCAAGCAAAATAAGACAATAACCTATTTATACAAAGAACCAATATCATTAGTAATTATTAACTTGAGGAACTATTCTAATCTTCCTTTAATATAAAGTTTCAAACTAAAAATTAAAACAATAACTCATGGCCAAGAATATAACAATTACCAAGTGAAAAGCAAACTCCCTCATTGAATTCATGAAAAAGCATGATTAACAACTAAGAAAATGAAAGTAGGCATGAAACACTAACACTCAAGTAATTCTTTCATTAATAACACTTAATAGGTACACAATTTATTCCTTATAATTTTCCTATTGTAGTATCCCCCACCTTTCCATATTACTCAATATGGATACCTTAACAAAGTCCTTTGGATACTCATACCCTTTATAGAGCATTGGAGTACATGTACGAGTGCATTTTACGCTCCATCTCACTTAAGGAATTCATTTATTTATTTGAAATCAGTGCCTATACATATATGAACTACATGAAATATTTAAATTCCTACAAATATCTTTCTTAACTATCAAGCACCTAATTCAATCACTCAATGAAGGAGTAAGCATTTAGTTCATTAAAATTTAAAAATTCTTAACCACAAGTTATTTCTCTAACTTAACAGTCAAAACTAAGCATTAAGAGGAGATTATTACACTTACTCAAGAAGAACACATCTAGTGATATAAACTCTTCATAAAAATAGGCTCAAAAACTCAAATGATGGGTCTTTTATTCATGCAAAAATAAACTAAAATGCAAAAATGACAAAACATAAAAATAAAAAGGGAAAGAAAACTTCCCTAGTCAGATGCATTCGAAGATGAAGTTTCTAGAACTATGATCACAATAGAAGGTTCTGTTAATGCCTTAGTTCCTTTATCTTGAGAGATCAATTATTTCAGCTCCTCTACTTTAGCTATCAAATTGTCCATCCTTGCATCTCGTATAGTCTTATAAACTTCAAATTTAGTGATCACATCCATAATCATATGACCAACCCTTTGATTCGTTCGATTTGCAACATCTTCTATCTTCTTTTCAATTTTCTCAATACTTTCCTCAAATCTCTTCCTTTTCGCTGTTATATTCTTTTTCCTTACTTTGGCCTTACCATCTTTTTTATTCACTCTTGCATTCTTATGAAATATTTGAGGTTTGACATCTTCTTCCTCTTCTTTACCGACATCATCAAAATTTTCTACCACCTTTGGAAGAGGAACATCTCCATGTCTCAAGGTAGTTTGACGTAGCTGATAACATCTTCGATTGTCTGCATCCTCTAGCCTTCCCAAATCTATGATGATTTCAGTTTTGACCAGAAAATCTTCATCAAAGATTTCACATTCCAATGGTTCAAAAAGGGCGAGTTTCCTTGGTACAAAGTGTATGGCCAAGCTTGTGATAATGTGGCCCATAGACATCAATGTTTTCCATCCCTGGACAACATGCCACATCGAATGAAATACAAGATATGCACTATTTACCCTACGGTTAGTATACATATACCATATTAAGAATAATTCATCGGGTGTAACTTTAGTGTTATCGTTCCTATCAAAAATAGTATGTGCCATGAATTTGTGCATCAGCAAATATGAGTGACTATCAATTAGACCACTAACCATTATATCTCCATGACTTATTCTATCCCTTTTTATAATTTCAAACCAAAACTAACTCATGTTAAATTCAAGAGGAGGTTGACAAATACCTCATTCGGCAAAACCAAAAATTTCAGTCATGAGTTCATAGTCAAAATCATATTCTTTTCTAATGAATCTACAAGAAAAAATTATTTGCTCTTCATCTTTAATTTTCAAAGTAGTGTAGAATTCAATGGTAAATTCTAAGAACACATTATATTGTACTATTTTCAACTTATACCAACCTAGCTTTTTGTACAAAACATTCACAAAATCATGCATTTCAATTTTTTTTAAGGCCTGATCATTAAAATATTTAGGTATACATATGTTTCTTTTCCTCAGAGAATAGAATCTCTTACCTTCTTCATCTGAGAGAATAGGAAAAAAGGTATTATACTTATCTTTGAGATCCATTGGCTTAGGTTTTTTTCCATTGGTGTCTTGCCTTTTGCCTTGGACCTTCGGCTATTGCTAGACATGCTATTTGAACTCATTAGGTAGCAAGACAAATAATTACAGAGAAAATAAATGCAGAGAATTTAATTAAAAGAAAAGTGTAGAGAATGTAAAAGCTTTGAGAATTAAAACAATCCTATGCCTATAAATAGAAGAAAAAATTTAAAGTTTACAAGGACTAAACAACTCATCTCCTAATCCTATATTGAAAAAATAAATTTTATTGAAAGATAAAAACTAACTATCCTAATAGAAAAAGGACATTATAAATTAAAACCCTAAAAACTAAAAATACTAAAATAATCCTAAAAACAATTGGAAAATAACAAAATTTAAATTAAAAATTTTTATTTGTCCTCCCCCACACTTAAATCTTACAATGTCCTCATTGCATGAAATTTGACCAAGATTCGGGTAAGCAAAAGAGCAGGTCGCACGCCCATGCGCATGGGCATGCCTGCCTTGCACCTGGCATAGAATGTGCATGCACGGCCATGCGCAATTTATGTATGGTCATGCCTGCTTCGCCATGGCGTAGCATTATTTGTGTACGCCTGATTTGGCATAAAATAGGGCATGTTTGAGATGCCGATGCCGAAAAACGGCATGGGCGTGTCAAACACCTTCAAATGAGAAATAAATTGCAAAAATTAAATTTGAAGGCATTGGAATTTAAACAAAAACACATGCAACATATTTAATTAAACAAGTTTACATAAACACAATTACAATAATAATCAAAACATAAAATATACATCAAACTTTGATGAAAAACAAAATACAAGACAAAATAACAAATCCTAACACATAACTTAAACATTTTCTCTTCTCAAAAGGTTCAATTGTTGTGCCCCGAATCTCGTGGAGAATAAGAAGGTGGAAAGAAGTTTTGTGAATGAAAGTATGCCATCAAGTTATGGTTGATCATGTTGATGCTTTGATTCATGCCTTGAGCCATTGAAGTTAGTCCACCAACATTTGAATCGATTACACCTACCTAAAGTTTTAGATCATCTAATCTTCGCATTACATCTTGTATGTCTCCACTTTCCTCCTCGTCATCCATTTGTTGTGGTTGCGGTGCATGAACGAGGTGGGGATTGTCGTGATGATCTCTAGTAACCATACCAATAGCTTCCATCATCATCATGTCAATTAAAGAATGACCCCTAAGTTTTTCAAAAGGCATATTGTCAGCATCAAAACTAACATAACCAGCAATGTTAGTGACCAATCCACCAACTTTTATTGCCCCTACCATTTTAGTAGCTACATCCTTCAACTTGAGTGCTATTGCATGACATACATCCAATTTCACATTGTTACACATGCAATATAAAATGTTCAACTCAGTTGTGGTTACCACAGAATCACCATCCTTCCTAGAAAATAAGGAATATTCCATTAACCGATGTAAATACTATAGAGCCGGTAATTGAATTTGAGATTCTTTCACCGACCTAGCCTCATAAAGTCCACTCATTTGCCCTATAATCTCATTCTAAAATGCATGCCTATCATATTCAACTATAGCATTTTGATTTGCAGGAAAGTGAAACACATCATTTAACTCAAACAAATCTATGCTATGTTCTTTATTTCTTAATCTAAAGGTCATCACTAGGGCTTGCTCATCAAAATAGAATGAAGATAGGAATTCATATGTAGGCCTAACATAAGTTGGATATTGTAAGAGTACAAATGCTTCTCACCCCATTCTAGTGAGATACATGTTAACTTCATCCAACAAACCTATGTTTCTCAAAGAAGATGCACTCATATACTTATTAGGCATAATTTTCCTAGAAATTAATTGCTCAAATTTCTTCCTTTGCCCCTTATACCTAAATTCAATGCGTGTAAGGAAATGTCTTACTATATGATCTTCATAATTGCCACCCGGATTGGTAGAGCTTCTCCTACGTGTCCTTTTCGATCTTAGCTTTGCTTTCTTTATAGCACAAGTTTTCCTTCTTAGCTCTCTTTCTATGAGTGATTAATTGATGAAGAGCTTGCTAAAAGAGGATTTCGACTAAAGGAAGAGAAATGGTGTAGGAGGATATGACAAAAAAAAAATTGATTTTGGTAGGAAGAGAAGAGAAGAAGGTGGTATTTATATAAAGAAGATAAGAGTAAAGAATAGATTAAATTTGGGAAATTGAAGAGTTGGAAATTGAAAAAGTAGTCAAAGTTGAAGAACCCTAGAAATTGGGAAGTGGAAGATGTTGGGAAAGTAAAAGGATTGTGAGGAATTGAAAATTTTTGAATTGGGCATGTTTCTAAAGGCACTTTTATGTTTTTTATTTCAAAAATTCGACAGTGCACACGGCCATGTGCATGGCCGTATACCTGTGATGCCCTATTTAGTGCAAGGCATGCATGGGCATGCGAAAATAATGTATGGCCATACTTACCTTGGTGATTTTCATCCTAGCATGTAGCTAGGCAGGCATGGGCGTGCGAAAAACACATATGGTTGTGCCTGCTATAAAATTCTCTACCCTCAGCTCACCAATTCAGCTAATATAATCATGCAACAAGGTACGAAACCTATCTACTTGAACATATTAAGAAAAATTCTAGAAATTAAACATAAATCATCTTATAATCATAACCATTTAGTTCCCTCAAAGATATACACTTACAATACATCTTCTAGCGCTCCTCCTCTTCTTCAAATCCTTATCTTTTCTAAAGCTTCTCCTCTTTCCTTCCTACAAAATAAAAGATGAAAAATTCATAACAGTAAAACATAAAGATAAATTAAATTAAAGAAAATGAAAGTAAATATGAAAAGAAAAACTTAGTTGAGCTCCCAAGAAGCGCTCTTTAAGGTCTATGAGCTTAGACCATTATGATCTTCATGGTGTTGAATCGACCAAAAAGGCCAATTGGCGAGAGTTCTCTAATGTGCCTCCATGGTAAATTTTCAGTCTTTGCCCATTAACTTTGAACTTTTCTCCTTGAGTATTGCAAACTTCCACAGCTCTATAGGGATAGATATGGCTTACCACAAATGGTCTCGACCATCTACTTTTGAGCTTTCCTGGAAATAATCTAAGTCTGGAATTGAATAGCAACACTTGGTCTCCTTTTTAAAAACTCTTAATCTTTACCTTGGCATTATGCCATTTCTTTGTATGTTCTTTATAAATTCTGGAGTTTTCATAGGCTATTTCCCTTATCTCCTCCAATTCACTCAACTATAAAAGTCTTTTTTTAGCTACTTTCTTGTAGTCATAATTCAAAGCGTTGATTGCCCAGTAAGCCTTATGCTCAATTTCGACAGGAAGATGACATACTTTTCCATAAACCAACCTATATGGAGACATTCCAATAGGTGTTTTATATATTGTTCGATATGCCCACAAAGCATCATCCAACTTCCGTGCTCATTCTTTTCTTGACTTACTCATTGTTCTCTCCAGGATTCGTTTTAATTCTCTATTGCTAACTTCCACTTGTCCATTTGTTTGGGGATGGTATGGAGTAGCTATCTTGTGTCTAACCCCATAACAAGCTAGAATTAGTTTCATGTTTCTGTTACAGAAATATGATCCACCATCATTTATAATAGCTCGAGGCATCCCAAACCTAGCAAAGAGTCTTTATAAGAATTTGCAAATCACTCTTGCATCATTGACTGCACATGCTTGAGCTTCCACCCATTTGGATACATAATCCACACAGACTAGTATATATTTATTTCCATCTGAAATAGAAAATGGCCCCATGAAATTTATACCCCACGCATCAAATATTTCTACCTCTATAATTTCAAACTGGAGCATTTCATCCTTCTTTAAAATATTGCCACTTTTTTTATATACATTACAACTGAGTACAAACTTCTTAGCATCATGAAAGAGAATAGGCCAATAGAACCCAGCTTCAAGAATCTTTGCAGCAATTCTTTGTGGACTAGAATGACCACCACTGATCATCCCATGACAGTGTTGTAGAATTGAAATGATGTCTTCATCTCTTACACATCTTCTTATCATGCCATCACTGCATAGCTTCTATAGATATGGATCATCCTACAGGTAGAACTTAGAGTCATAAATGAGCTTCTTTCTTTGTTGACTATTGAATTCTTCCAGGAGCATTCCACTCGAGATAAATTTAGCTATATCAACAAACCATGGTGCATGTAGGCTTCTAATAGCCAGAAGCATTTCATTTAGAAATAGTTCCTGAATAGGCTCCTTTTCATTCTCTCCATCTTGCTCTAGCTCTAATCTCGAGAGATTATCAGCTACAATATTCTCTAATCCCTTTTTATCTTTGATTTTAATGTCAAACTCTTGTAGAAGCAGCACCAATCTTATGAGTCTTAGCTTTGAGTCCTTCTAATTAAAAAGGTACTTCAATGTTGCATGATCTGTATACACAATAACTTTAGAACCAAGTAAGTAAGATCAAAATTTATCAAAAGTAAAAATTACTGCTAGCATCTCCTTCTCTGTAGCACCCTCCAGGTACCACATACAAGTGTTCTAATAATATAACAACACATGGCACAAATATATATTTTTTTCAAATAATAATAGATATACATTTATGCCAAAACTCTTGTTTATACATATTGTACTTTAGTGTACATATATAACTTGTTATCAAAATAAATACATTGCTTAAAAATAAAATGCTTGAATGTGATGATAATGATGAT
>CATIWO010235818.1:0-10785 GCA_949673435.1 Macaranga tanarius | reverse complement strand
AAATAAAAATAAAAAACAAGGAAAGAAAAAAAAGAATGGAATGAGGAAAAAATAAAGAAAAAGAGGAAAAAAAAGAAAGATGGAAAAACATAATGAGAAAATAAAAATAAAAAAATAGGAAAAGAAAAAAAAAGAGTATAGGAAAAAATAAAAAGAACATAAAAATAAAAAAATAAAAGAACAATAAAAAAATAAAATTAAATTAAAATAAAGAATGGGGTATATCAGAAAATAAAATGGAATATAGGGGCATATATGAAAATAAAATGGAGTATGAAAGTAATAAATAAAAAAAAAGTGAGGTTTTTAAATAAAATAAAATAAAAAATCAAGAAAAAAATGTATAAAATAATTGGGTACAAACATTTTCTGAATTGGATCAACATATCATGAACCAAGAATTAGGTCACTAGAAGAAAAATATGGAAAAAGAAAATAAATTTAATAACATACTGAAAAAAATGATATGTTTAAGTTAGAAATTACATAACTTTCTAAGTAAAAATATAAATTTGAAAAAGTATTTAAAAATAATATAAATTATTATAAATAATTTATATCTAAATATCAACTGTAAAATGAATAAAATTATAAATTTTATTACGTAATGAAGAGAAAAGTAGAGCATAAGATAATAAAAATAAAATAAAAGATAAACACGTAAATCAACTAATTAAAATTGAATATACTACATAATGGAGTAATTGTTTGCTTTATTATACATCATAATAGTAATAGATAGATCCTAAAATGCAGTAGTAAATATTACTTCAACCTAAATTAGGCTCCAAATAATCTAAAGTCACAAAATCTAATAATTTTTAATAAAAATTATATAATTTAAATATTAATAAATCACATAATAAAAATAACTTTTTAAATAAAAATTAATTTTTAAATTAACGACGTATAATTTATCTTCTATTTTAGAATATTTTTTTTAAAAAAACCATTAAATTATTTTTTACTGTATAATAAAAAAAATTATTCAGCCAATTCTTTCTTTATTGTTGATGAGAATGTTGAAAAATTACACAAAATCAGTTGATAAGATGAGTGACGTATTTATTTTGATTATTAATAATCTTTCAAAACTTTAAGTTTTTATAATTTTGTGGTCTACACGTGTTTTTTTTAATATATATATTTTTAATTGGTGGGAATATAAGATTTGTATAACGATGACTAGGAATTTTCAAACTTTATTATTATTATTTTCTAATTGGTTCAACTCTTTATTTATGGCTTTGTTTTGGCATCAATTAATTTGGCTCTCATACATTATTTTGAACAACTAGCAAAACATAAAGTCCCATTAATTTCTTGTCAATTGTGAAAAGTACAATACTTTGCCTCCCCATGGAATCGGTTGGTCCTATGGGTGGGCCAAAAAGAAAAAAGAACTAAAAACCTGAAAAATTGAATTGAACTTTCAATTCAATTCAATTTGTAAAATAATTTTATCCTATTTTGGTTTTATACAATAAAAAATATTTGGTTTTTGTTGTAAAAAATTATGATTAAATTAAGCTGAACCAAATTTTTTAAAATATTTTTAATTTATGTAGATGTTTATTGTTCAGTTTGACTGATTTAACACTAATATTTTAAAATAGATTAATAATATCAGTTTTTAAATACCTAAATTTTTAATCAAATTATTTAACACTAAAAAAATCAAACAAAAGTTATTTAGTTTTATTTTAAATAATCGGTTCGGTTGATTTTTTAAAAAATTAATAAATAAAATAAATATAAAAATTAACAGTAATATATCTCATAAATATTATTAAAATAATATAAAATTACATGTTCAATAGGTTTTAAATTGCAAACTTATAAAAGATTCAAACCAATCAAACAAAACTAAACCAATCCAAATTGAACTATATTAGTTTGGTTCAATTTGATTTTTAAGCTTATTCGTTCGGTTGGTTATTTTTAATATTTTGATTTAATTTGATTTTGTATATTTTTCAATCAAAATGAAACGAAACGAACCGAACTAAACTGACTAATGCTTACCCATAATTGGTTCTAGCTTCAAAATTTCATACACTTATTTTTATAAATTCATCTAAATATTTCTTAAATAAATTTTAAACATAATTTTTAAAAAATTTATATTACTAAATAATCAATTACACATAAATTTTATGTAAAAAATTAGTAAAATCATTTTATATATTAGTTAAATACTTCTACATAACAGTTTGACCTTTTAAATTAAATAGAGATTTAATTGGTATATTTTAAGTCTATTTTTTATTTTTTCACATAAAATAAAATATAAAATATTATCAATTATAAAATAAAAATATAATTTAAATTTTAATTAAAATTCCAAATAATAAATTTTCTCAAATTTAAATTCAGAAATCTTAAATCCAATAAATTCAGTCAAATTGGTTGTTCATATAAAATTTAACATTATCTTATTTATAAGGGAAAAGATAAAAAAAAATACCCCTAATATTGTGCCCTAATCTCAAATACGCACCTAACATCTTTCAAGGTACAAATACACCCTTATTGTTTTGAAAATCATATAGTTAAACTCCTCTGATAAACGGTATTAATTCTCACCGTTAGTGGGGTCTACTGTTACTAACATGTACAAAAAAATATTAAATAAAGTTACATTTTTACCCCTAACATTTATAGCAAATAACAAATTTGCTCCTAAAGAAAATTTAATAATATTTTAACATAAAATTTTTTTAAAAAAATTGAAATTATTATATAATAAAATATTAAATAATCATTTATTTTTTTATACTCGTAGGATTTAATAATAGTAATATGATATTAAAATGACTTTACATTTGATTTTTTATGAAAATTATTTTAAAAAATATTATATAAATTCATTCAATTTGATTTCAAAAAAAAATTCGGAATATTTGAATAAAAGAAACTCATATCATCTTGTATGAAATTTTATTTTTTTATTCTCCCAAAATAAATAAATAATTTATTTATTAATTAATTTATCCATCTCATCCTAAGTTGTTATATTTAAATAAATATTTATTAATTTTTTTGAGAGTGAATAAAAAAGGACAAATTTATATAAAATAAAATAAAATTTTAATTTAAATATTTCTAAATTTTTTAAATGGCACAATTTTTTTAAAAAAATTCCATAAATATTAGGTGCCAATTATTTTAATATTGTATCAGCATTAGTAGATTTCATGAGTATGAAAAAAAATAATTATTTAATATTTTTATTAGATGAGAAGTTTAAATATTTTTTTTTAAAAAAATTGTGTTTAAATGTTCTTAAATTTTCTTTAGGGGCAAATTTGTTCCTTACTATAAACGTTAGGGGAAAAAATATATATTTATTTAACATTTTTTTTTGTACATGTCAGTAACAGTGGACCTCACTAACGGTGAAAATTAAAACCGTTTGTCAGAAGAGTTTAATTATATGATTTTCAAAATGATAAGGGTATATTTGTATACCTCGAAAAATATTAGGTGCATATTTGATATTAAAACACAATATTATGAGTGTTTTTTACCTTTTTCCTATTTATAATTAAAAAATCATAGACACAAATCAAGATTTAACTTGAAAAAAATAAATATAAACATTATATATATATATTAAATTTGAACAAATATAGACATAAAATCAGTTAATGGCTGTCATTACCTTAATTGAACAGTCCAAACTTAAAGCCATTATTAAATAAATAAATAAACAAATAAAATAATTTTCACACCTCTTTTCCGGTCATCAATAGCAACAACTAGGGTGTACATGGTTTTAACCGAACCGCAAATTGAACTGACACAATTTGGTTCGATTTGATTTTTCAACATTTTTAATTTTTTAGAATCAAACTGAATAAAAATTTGGTTTAGTTCAGTTCGGTTTTGTAAATAAAAAATTTGGTTAACTGTACCAACTAAATTTTTATTTTTTATTTTTATATATTTCAAAATTTTTTTAAAAAATATAATTTAATATAAAAATAATTAATAAATTTAAAATTTTCGGTTCGGTTTTTATGACCAAAATTTCAGTTCGATTTTAGGATTGGTTCAGTTTTTAATTTACTCAATTAGATTATTTCGATTCAGTCAGAAAAAGCCCCCAAATCAAACCGAACCGACTGATTGCACACTCTAGCAGCAACAACAATAATCAAGAAACCAACCCATAAAAAAATTATCATTTTTTGGGTGTGAATTTTTCTCAACTATTAATTGTTAGTCCTATAAATTATATCGTTTTTTCAATTAAATCCTATAAGAAAATTTTTTTACAATCAAGTTCTATAAGTTTTTAAAAGACTTTCCGTTAATTCTATCTGTTAGTCAAAACAATTTTCCGTTAGTCAACCCTCAATATCTAAGTATAAATATTTATTTGTCATTGTTAATAAAATAATAATTTAAGAAAAATATTTTTCTATTTTAATTTTGGTGAGTTATATAGTTATTGTAAAAGTTAAATAATAGAATAAGTCATAAATAAATAAATAAATAAAAATATTATTTATGTAAAATATAAAAAAAATGATAAATTTTTATAGTTTTAGAACTGAAATGTAAAAAAAAGTTTGATTTTGAGAGTTGACTAACGGAAAATTGCTTTGACTATTCGATAGGACTAACGGAAAACTTTTTAAAAACTTATAGAACTTGATTGTAAAAAATCTTTTTTGTATGACTTAATTGAAAAAACGATATAACTTATAGGACTAACAACATTGTTATCCATATTATTTTTAAAATTAGGTTATTTTACAATAAATATTTGAAGAATAAAATAATTTTATTTTTTATTATAAAATATAATCAATTTAAGATAAAATAGAAAATTTTTTATTATATTTTACCTGAAATTAATTATATTTTATTATAAAAATTAAAATACGTTCATTTATTTTATTGTTCAAATATTTCTTATAAAATAGCCTAATTTAAATATGAAGTTTATTTAATTAGTTTTCATTATCATTGTTAATATAACTAACAATTTAAGAAAAATATATTTTTAATTTTACTTTTAAAAATTATTTTAGTGAGTTATATAGTAATTATGAAAGTTGAATATAATAGAATAAGTTATAGACAAAAATAAAAATATTATTTATTTAAAATATCAAAAATAATATTTTTTAAAAAAATTTAGGATTGAAATGTAAAAACAAAGTTTGATTTTGAGGATTGACTAACGGAAAATTATTTTGACTGACGGATAGGACTAACGGAAAGTTTGGACTTCCGTATGCACTTAATGTAATGCCAATGATTTTAGAACTTCATGGTGATTACACGTAGATTTATTAGAGGATTGAAATATTATTTTATTACCATGAGAATGTATCTTATATTAGATTTTATATCACATCAAATCATTTCTTATGTAATTAAAATATGTGTACAATTGTATTAGTAGTTGCTTATTGAGTTGCAATTTCACCCTTTTGCGTTAAAATTTTTCAGGACTCTATTAGACTTAACTTGAAGCTTGCATTGAAGTCTTAGGTGAGCTGAAATGAGTTTAATGCAACCAACCTTCATCCTGTATATCATTTTGGCATTTTATAATAACATTGTGTACTAGTTTAGTCAGATGTAAATTATATGTGAAATACTAGACAATGTATGTACATATGAATATATGTCTATAGATAAATATTTTTGCAAAAAAAAATTTTTATTTCACGTGTAGGGGTGTGCAAAACCGACTCGGTCCGAATAACCGACCCAAACCCGAACCGACCCAAATTGGTTCAGTTTCAATTATTGAAACTTCACAAATTTTCGGGTTAATCCGACCCGAACCGAAATCCGAAATTATACATAAATATATATATATATATATATATATATATATATATATATATATATATATATTTAAGCTGAAATATGTCAAAATCTTTTGGTGGTAGAGTGGTAAAGGTGTTGTCCAATTCATGTGGACGTCAGATTTGAAGTCCCTTTACCACCCGGCTAACCCTTTCTAGTGTTATTTTATCTCATTTATTATTATATTATGGTTTTCGAGTAACCCAAAAATCCGACCAAAATTTTCGGTTTCAGTTCCGATTTGAGTTTTTGAAAATTTTTGGGTCGAGACCCGACCCGCCCGATGAACAGCCCTATTCACGTGTGGCCAGATGTATTGTTGTGCTCGTGGGTGTCACAGGTTCAATTGTTGCCCATGTTCGATTTGGTTTTAGTTTATTTTGTCGATTCAGTTGGAAAATATAAATAAATTCTGAGACGAATTCATTAACAAGTCCTAAAATTTTATTATTTAACTGTAGGTTTAGTAGTCAAGTGCCAAAAAAAACAAAGAAACTCCAAAGTTTCCGTGTACCCGAACTTATCTGCTAACATCTGTGTCTTCTCTTTACTTGAACAGACAAGCCGCCTCTCATTTTAAGCAGTAATGCTACTGTGTATGGTGGGTTCATCATCCTCTCTGCATTCGCACCTCCATCAAGGGCCAATATCTCAAACTCATACATCACAGCAGCTGCTATAGCCTTCATCTGTACATAAGCCAACTCCTTACCCAAACAAGTCCTGGGGCCACAATGAAACACAGGAAATCTGAATTGATCTGACGGCTGAAATTTTCCATCTTTATCCAACCACCTCTCAGGCTTAAACTCCCTACAATCCTGACCCCACATCTTATCCATCCTACCCATTGCGTAAGCTGAATAATCAGCAAACCATCCTTTCCCTACACGTGTCCCATCTGGTAACACATCATCATGCACCGTTAATCTTGAATTAATTGCCACAGGTGGAAACAACCTCATTGTCTCTGATAGAGCTGCATGCAGGTAATGAAGCTTCTTCAACTCCTCATAGCTAAATATCTTCATTCTTGAGTCAAGCGCCGCCGTCCCCGGCGGAGATGCTACTTCAGCCAATTCTTGATAAATCAAGTTTGCACAACGAGGGTTGCCGGAGATCAACCAGAAAAACCATGTTAAGGCAGTTGAAGTTGTGTCCTTGCCAGCAAGAACAAAGCTTATAACTATGTCTCTCAAGAACTTGGTCTTGTGTTCTTGATCTTCAAATTCAACATCAGAGCTCAAGAACATAAATCTTGATAGCAAATTTTGATTCTGATCATTCTCTTGTTCTTGTAACTTTGACTTCACAATCTCCAAGGCAAACTTATTGATGGTTTCAATGGCTTCTTTTAGTCTCTTTTCTGATCCAAGATTGAGCAATCTTTTAAGCTTCCATATTGGTGGAAATGGAGACAAGAATCTTGAAAAGAAACAGATTTCAACAGCATCATCAAAAGCTTTGGCAAAAGGCAAATTTGGCATGGATGATGCAGGATCTACACCAAAAGCAACTTTACATATTGTAGAAAATGTGAACTTACTCAACACTTCTTGAAGATCAAAGACTGAGTTATCATCACATGCCCTGGACAGATATGGCAAAAGAATCTTGTTCATTTCAGATTTGACTACATCTGATATGAAGTGTTTAAGAGATCTGGTGTTGAATTCATGGCTAGCAATCTTGCGTTGCATGGTCCAGAGTGGACCATCAACGTTGAAGATCCCATGGCCAAGAAGCTCATAAAGAACGTTGACAAAGCGAGAGCCCTTGACATAGTTGGAGAAGTTGGCGACTAAGAGATGCTCTACGTTGATAGGATTTGCGGTGCAGATTCCATGGGAGAGATTGAAGAAAGAGTTGACTTGGAGGGTTGATGATGGTGTGTGGGAGAGCATGTCTGTAACCCAGTCGTGGAAGCGGTGGCGGTTGCGGAGGAAACCGGGGAGGCTTCCGATAATAGGGTATGATTCTGGACATGGCGTTTTGGTTGGAGGATGAGTAGTAGTGTAGAAGAAGAAGATGGTGACTGAGACGAATGAGAGGAATAAGATAAGTTCTAGCATCTGGAATGGTCTTTGCTTGGTGACTCGTGAGTTTCTAAAAAAAATATTTCCAAATGGAAATTAATTTTATAATTTTTTTACTACAATAATTTACATTTATTGGAAAAACGGAAATGCTTGAGACACGAGACAATTGAGGGGGCAAATTACTATTTTATCCCTCATATTAAATGAGGAAGAAAAATTTTTAGGAGGATAAAAATATAATTTTACATATAAAACTATATTTTACTCCATAAATTTTTCTCCCACATAAAATAGGGAGATAAAATGGTAATTTTGTCCTCCGCGAGTTGTCTCGCCGCAAGACATGTAGCGCTTCTCTTAGAAAAAATAGTTTACAGCAAATAAAAAATTATAAATAATGTACTATTAAATAATTAATATTAAAATAAAAATTAATTAAATAAATTTAAATTTTAAAAATAAAAAATAGTAAGGTACATTTTTGTCTTTACATTTACTGTAAAAAAATCATTAACTCAGTATAAAAATTTGAAAAATAAAATTTTTAAATCTCTTATTTATTAGAAGGACGTTGATAGGTGTCTCGCAGCGAGACATCTATCGACTAGAAAAAAGACAAAAAAAAATTGGATAAATTACCATTTCGATTCATGATGTTTACAGGGGACAGTATATTTATAGGGGTTATTTCGGTAATTTCACATCTCTCGAGAATCGAAATTTTATCTCTCACGGAAACACTAATCATTATCCTTAATAGAAAAATAACTTTCTAATTTATTTCTATATTGAATTTATAGCGTTTTAATAGAAAAATATCAATTAAAATCTTAAAATTTTTATTTTTTTACTTCTCATCTCAAATTTTACTCTCATATCTTTACTTAACTTCAAATTAGCTTTAGACTTCTCATGGCTAGTTTTTTTTTTTTTTTCAATTCTTTTCATTATTTTCTATAATTGTGGCTATAGATGGTTCTATAATTACTGCTTGCTAATTATAAAGCTCGCAATCTTTTTTTCTTGAAGTATATTTTTATTTGTTATAGTACATTAAAGCTTAGTTGATTTTTTTAAGTAATAACTAAAGGATTTCAGCTTATTTTTGCTATCTCACTCTTGCTTACTCTTATGGGTATGCCCTATTCTTCTTCATTTCTCTTCCTTTTTGCTTTTTTTGGTCTCTTTATTGCATCTAGTTCTTGAGTGTTTTCTCTTTCCCCCTTTTTTTTTTTCAGATGTTTTGCTCTTTTTTGTATGCTTCCTTTTTCAACAGTTCTTTCTTATGTTTCAAAGATGCAAATAATATGTTTACTTTTTGGCAATGTGTGTACAAATCTTCTTAGGCTTTCTTTTATAATTTATACTAATTTCTTTCTCATTGTTTCTTAATATCAGCTCTCTTGGTTATATTCATTTGCTTTTCCATTTTGCTTGCTTGATATTAATTATAGGGTTTCGATTCTTGATCTCAATACTTCTTGTATAAGAAGATGCATTTCAGTAAAAATAAAGTGTTTCTGACCCTAAGTTCCATGTATTATGACTCTTAATTTATTTGAAATATCTGGTATTATATATTTGTGGATGTTTGTTTATATAATAGTTATTAATGATCCATGTATTATGGTTCTTAATTTATTTGAAGTCTCTCATACGACACAAATTATGTCAATGCTTTTTTTTTTTTTAACTTAATTAGAGTTGAGAATGAATGGTGGTGTGCTAGCGTGACAGAGAGAAAAAGAGTAAGGGTGAAAAGAATAAGAATTTTGAGGTTTTAATTGATATTTTTTCTATTAAAAAATTATAATTCAATATAGAGAGAAAATGAACCATTAGAGTTCTATTAAGTGAGAGGTTTAAAAAACTTTATTTTTAATTTTTTTTGTGTTTAAATGAATCACGAATTTCTTTGAGTGCTAATGTGTGCTCCTCGGTAAAAACATTTGGGGACAAAATATACCTTTACTCAATAAAAAATTTATAGAGCATCTTCTATCGGAGTTTAAAATAGACCTAATATAGGTGCGATCTCTTGACATATTTCACTAGTTTGTGTCTTTAATTTATAAATTAATTATTTAGATATTTTAGTTTATTAAAACAAGACTTATCACTACTTTCAACTCTATTTAAAATGTTTAAATAGCATTTTTTTAAATTTAAAATAAAATCATTTAGACGTATAAAGTCCGGATAAATTGTCCCAATGGTCAATTAACTTTGACATTCGTTCCAAATTGGTTCCTTAATTTTGATTTTTATCTTTTCAGTTATTTAACTTTTATTTATGTTTCAAATTGGTACTTTCACTATATTTTAAATCTTTTAAATTTTACACAGAAATTCTTTAATTTTCGAGACATTTAATTTTTTAATTTAATCTAAAATTCAAAGAATTTAGAATTTCACTTTCTCTTAAACTCTAATACTACTTATATATTTCGTTAACTATAAATAATATAATTTTTTCTTTTTAATTTTAAAAATTTTCTATTTTTTTTGAAACAAAATATTTTTGATGATCCAATTTTTTTCTTTTGATAAAATTTAGAAATATTTTTTTTCTTTCTTCTAAAATTAGATATATATATATATATATATACACACACACACACACATACATACATACATACAATAATTTTTAATAATTTTTTTATTACTTATTGTTAATATTTTGGAATTCATTATATGCAATATTTATATTTCAAACTCTACTTTCATTAAAAAAAAATTACAATTATTTCTACTTTTTATTTCTCAAATATATTTTCCATAATATTTTAGTATTTTTATAGATACATGTATAATTAGTTACAACTTATTCATTTTATGTATTTACAATTGGTCATACATTTTTTTTCATGTATTGTAAATGTGTAAAGTCTAAATATTTTATTTTATAGTCATA
>CATIWO010235811.1:0-16823 GCA_949673435.1 Macaranga tanarius | reverse complement strand
TGGAAGAGTTAAGAGAGATGGCATATGAAAACTCTAGGATTTATAAAGAATGTACAAAGAAATGGCATGATGCCAAAGTAAAGATTAAGAGTTTTCAAGAAGGAGATCAAGTGTTGCTATTCAACTCTAGATTCAGATTGTTTCCAAGGAAGCTCAAGAGTAAATGGTCGGGACCATTTGTAGTGAGCCATATCTACCCCTATGGAGCTGTAGAAGTTTGCAATACTAAAGGAGAGAAGTTCAAAGTCAATGGGCAAAGATTAAAGATCTACAATGGAGGCATATGGGAGAATTCTCAACAATTGGCCTTCTTGGCCGATTTAACACTCTAAAGATCATGATGGTCTAAGCTCATATACCTAAAAGAGCACTTCTTGGGGGCTCAACCAAGTTTTTATTTTAGTTTTCTTGTTAGTTCTTTTAGTTTTTAGTTTTACAATGTCCAATCATAAGTTCTTTAACTTTGTTTTTTAGCAAATAAGCATGGAAGGATGTTTGGAATTACAAGAGAAAGCAAGCTAAAGGATGAGAGGTAAGTAATTTTGATGCAATGTGATTGTTACATATGAATTTGGGTAATTTTTAATGTGTTTTGTGTGAATGAATATGTGGTACACTTTGTGGTACACCTTTATGCCTTAGTTTAGTAAAAAAGGAGTAGAAAAACACATTAGAATCAGGCACGACCGTGCCACTTTCGAGCATGGCCGTGCCTGTGTTGAAGTGGACAGTCCAAAGAGAATTGGACTCAGGCACGGCCGTGCCACTTTCGAGCACGGCTGTGCCACTTGGATATCCCATAAAAACGTGCATTTCTTGCACATTTCAAAGGAGTCAAAGCCCCAATTCACAAACCTCCATAATTTTCCACTACCCACAAGTTCCAAAACACTTCTCATCTTCCTAGACATAGGGTTCTCAACTTTGAATGCTTTCTCTAATTTCTAAATTCTTTTTAAGTTTTTAAAATCTTTTCCTCTTCCCCAAACTCTTTAATAAACTCCAACACCTTTTCCTCTTCCCAATTTATAATTCACCCTTTTCAAAAACCTCAATCCCCTCTATATAAACCACCCTTCCCTTCTTATGTTCTTCACATTCTAAACTCACTAATTCATCTTTATCTACAAGCTCTTAAGCATAAATTCTTTCTTTTCACCTTCTCTCAACACTTTCTACATCTTCTTCTTCACTCTCTTCTTAAATCCGAATTTGGGAAGCATTATGGAAAGGGAACCTAAAAGAAAATCACTTGCTCAAAGAAGACAAAGGAGACGTGGAGGAAGTTCAAGCAATCCAAGCCAACAAGAGGAAAGATTGGTAAGACCATTTCCATATACTATTACAATTGGGCATGAGGGGAAAAGAAACAAATTCAATCAATTGATGTCTAGACAATTTGTACCCATGAAAAATTTGAGTACATCCTCTCTCTAACGGGCCGGTCTATTGAATGAGGTTAATATGTATGTAGCTAGGATGGGTTGGGAAGCTTTCATTTTGATAAGACATCCTACATATATTGTACCCACTTGTGAATTCTTGTCATCCTTTGAGTTTGATGAAGATGATGGTATGTTGAACTTTAGACTAGGCAACCAAGATCACACAATTGGTCTTTTTGAACTAAATGATGTCTTTTATTTCCCTAAAGACCAAGATGCAAATATTGACTTTGATATGTATGTGTTTTGGAGGGAGATTACTGGCCAAAGAAATGCCTTCTATCATCCTAGATTGGCCAAAGAATCTAAAATTCGTTCCCCTGCTTTGAGATACCTTCATAGAGTTATGTCTCATTCTTTATTTCCAAGAAAGGAGGGAGATTCTGTAGTTACTACCATGAAGCTAAATGTCCTTTATTGCATGGTCAATAACATTAAATTGGATGTTTGTCATATGCTTGCCTCCAAATTCAAAGACATAGCAACCAAAAGAACAGAGGCAATCCAGATAGGAGGTTTGGTGCTAAGCATTGCAAGCTGCTTGGGTTTTGACATTGATAACATGCCTTTTGACAAGCTTCCGGGTCCTTTATTGATTGATCTTCATATGATGGAGGCTATAGGAATGGTTGAGATAGGACGCATGGGAGTGCCTATTCTCATTGGTGCTCAACAACAAGCAAATGCAAGAAGAAAAAGAAGAAAGTGAGCTAGAGCAAGTGATGAATCGAATGGATTCCTTAGAGCTTCAAGTGGGTGTAATTGACTCGAATGTGGGTGAACTCACTTCCTTGGCGCATGAGATTTAATATGATATCACAATGCTAAATCAAAATCTGATGGCCTACTTTCAAAACCAAAACTTCTTTCCACCTTCATTCCCTCCGCGTGATCAAGGACTACACCAATGAAGACTCAAGAAGTTATGATTGGACATGATGTTTGTGTTGTTTATGTTATTGTCTTTGTATGTATTTTAGTTTAGTGTTGTTTTTGTATTTATATTTGTGTTAGTTTTTGTGTTATGTTTTGTTCATGTGATTTGTTTAGTTTTAAGTATTTGTACTTTGTATTTTCTTTGTTTAATACAGTGTTATGTCTTGTGATTATTTTAATCTCCTTCCCTTTCATTTAAATTATGTAATACATATGCAAAGAAGGTGGTTTAAAGCTCTTTAATGTGAAAATTTTTACTTCAATGTGCCAGGATATCAAATCAGGCACGGCCATGCCAAAATCAAGCATGGTCGTGCCACTTGAACATGTGCCACAGTCCAAAATTTTGGACTCAGGCACGGTCATGCCACTTTCGGGCACGGTTGTGCCACCTGGTTGAACCACCAAAACCTCAATTGAGGCACGACCATGCCAAAATCAAGCGTGGCCATGCCACCTGATGATGTTCCTATCCGAAATTTTTGTTTCTAGCATTGAGGACAATGCATAGTTTAAGTGTGGGGAGGAAAAATAAAATTTTTCAAGTTAAATATTGTTATTTTGTTTATTTTAATGTTCTTAGGATTTTTAATTTAAGTAGGATAGTAGTTTTTATCTTTCAATAAAAGTCATCTTATCAATAAAGGATTAGGAGATAGTTATTTAGTCCTTGTAAACTTAGGTTGTTTAGTCCTTGTGAACTTAAAATTTGGTGTTTATTATAAGCATAGGGCTATTTTTAATTCTTATAACTTTTACGTTCTCTATACTTTTTCTCTCTGCATCCATATTCTCTGAAATTTTTTCTACCTAATGGGTTCAATGAGTGTGTCTAGCAATAGCTGAAGGTCCAATAAAAAAGGGAAGACACCAATGGAGATAAGACCTAAGCCAATGCATCTCAAAAAGGAGTATGATGCGTTCTTTCCTATTTATTCAGATGAGAAAGGTAAGAGGTTTTCTTCTTTTTGTAAAAGAAACATATGCATGCCAATAGTGTGTGAATTTGGAGATGTTTTTCCAGAAGATTGTCCAGGTTTACCCTTAGATAAAGAGATTGAATTCTCTATCGATGTGATCCCGGGTATAACTCCTATTTCTCAAGCACCTTATAGAATGGCTCCAACAGAGTTAAAGGAATTGAAGATCTGATTATAGGTGTATCACTTTGGGGAGCACCTGTATTATTTATTAAGAAAAAAGATGGTTCTATGAGGCTATGTATAAACTACCGATACTTGAACAAGGTTACGGTACATAATAAATATCCATTTCCTAATATGGATGATCTTTTTGATCAATTACAAGGAGCTAAGGTTTTCTCGAAGATCGATTTAAAGTTTACTTAAAAATAACTTTTAGAACGCGCTATGAATATTATGAGTTTCTTGTGTGCTATTTTGGTTAACCAAAGCACTAGATGCCTTCATGGATCTTATGAATAGAGTGTTTCAAAAATGCCTGGATAAATTTGTGATTGTATTCATAGATGATATACTAGTGGATTCTCAAAATAAAGAGGAACATGAAAAAAATTTGAGGACTAGGTTGCAAACTTTAAGAAGTGAGCAACTATTTGCTAAATTGAGTAAATGTAAGTTTTGGCTAGATCAGATTATTTTCTTAGGCCATGTTATATCGACAAAAGGCATTTATGTATACCCTAAGAAAGTTAAGGCAGTAGTTAAATGGGAACAACCAACTAATACCACAGAAGTTAGGAGTTTCTTGGGTTTAGCTGGTTACTATCATCAATTTATTCAAGATTTCTCAGTCATAGCAGCTCCATTAACAAAATTATTAAGGAAAAATGTGAAGTTTGTATGGACAGAAGAACATTAATGTAGTTTTGAGAAACTTAATGCATGTTTAACTTTTGTACCGGTACTAACTCTTCCTACTAGTGATGGTGAATTTGTGGTGTATAGTGATGCTTCTAGGAAAGGATTAGGTTATGTTCTTATGCAACATAGAAGGGTTATATCATATACTTCCATGTAACTGAGGGCACATGAGTCAAACTATCCTAGTTATGACTTGAAATTAGCAGCTGTAGTATTTGCTCTTAAGACTTGGAGGCATTATGTATATGGAGAGACATGCTAAATTTTTTCATATTAGACATCTCTTAAATACCTTCTTAGTCAAAAGGAGTTGAATTTGAGGCAAAGATGATGGATTAAGTTATTAAAGGATTACAACCATATAATAGAGTATCATCCTGAAAAGGCAAATGTTGTGGCAAATTCTTTTAGTCAGAAATCCTATAGTAACTTAACTCAAATGAAGTCAATGCAATCTTTTTTGTTTATAGAACTTCAAGCTATGAATATGGATATGAAACTGAGCAATCAAGGAATATTGTTGGCAACTATCAACGTTAAACCCATTCTGGTATAAAAGGTTAAGTAAGCTCAATCTCAAGATGCTCATTTATCTAAAGCTACTAAAGAGGTAAAAAGTGGATCATGAACTAATTTTTCTCTTAGAGAGGATGGAACTTTAATGTTTAGAGAAAGACTTTGTGTTCTAAATGTAGAAGATTTGAAGCGAGAGATTATGGAGGAGGCATATTGTTCTGTGTACTTGATGCATCTGGGCATTACTAAAATATGTCATACACTTAAGGAAAACTATTAGTGGTAAAGTATGAAAAGAGACAAAGCAGACTATGTAGAAAGATGCTTAGTTGGTCAATAAGTGAAAGCTAAACATTAATGTCCATCGGGTCTTTTGTAACCACTTCCTATTCTGGAGTGGAAATGGGAGCATATTACAATGGATTTTATCAAGGGATTATCTCATATGCAGTAAGGACATGATGCAATATGGGTTATAGTGGACATGCTAACTAAATCAGCTCACTTTTTACCAGTCAAAGTGGATTATTCCTTAGATAAGTTAGCACAAGTCTATGTGAATGAAATTCTAAGACTTCATGGTGCACCAATCTCCATTGAGTCGGATAGAGATCCTAGATTCACATCTAGATTTTGGCCTACTTTGCATCAAGCTATGGGTACAAAATTAAAGTTTAGTACTTCTTTTGACCCACAAATTGATGGTCAATCAGAGAGAACTATCCAAACTTTAGAGGATATATTAAAGGCTTGAGAGATGAAATTTAATAGAAGTTAAGATAAACATTTACCATTAATGAAATTTTCATACAACAATAGTTACTACGGAAGCCTTGGCATGACAACTTACGAAGCATTATATGGATGGAAATGCAGAACTCTAGTATGTCAGAATGAGGCAGTGGAAAGAAAACTTGTGGGACAATAAATTGTGTAATTGACCACAGACAAGATTAATTTAATCCGTAGTAGATTAAAGGCAGCTCAAGATAGATAAAAGAGTTATGCTGACTTGAAAAGAAAAGACATTGAGTTTAATGTAGGTGACAAGGTATTTTTAAAGATATATCCATGGAAGGGTATAGTCAGATTTGGGAAGCGTGAAAAATTAAGTCCTCATTTTTGTTAGTGATGTGCCCTAGGCCAATTTTATTATGGCCATATTGTGACTTTGTTTATTTCGCATTATGATAATAAAGAGGCATTTTATCACATTGACTGTGTTGAATTCCATGAATGTTTAACTCTATCTAAGATCATCAAGTGTGTGACTTGATAGTATAACTCTTATACAGCAAATGAGTTATATTCTAAATCATCCCTAGTCAGTTATTATTATGGGAAAATAATGAATGAAGACTAGTGTGAGGTTGATTGATGATCATGTTCTACTGATCATGTATATGAGATACAAAGTCAAATCATAGGTACATAGGATGTACTGGATTGACCCAATATGAGAATACTATATGGATGATTGTCATAAGTTATTCTCATTACAATGATATTATTATAGTCCTCTAACCTGAGATCATCATAGAGTCCTACATGATGAGTTTTATGTTTTGATATATTCTAATGTTATCTTTAACAGAATGATATAATAGATTGTGATTGGGTATAAAATGAACCATGTGAGGAGTATGAATGATCAATAAGGAATTTGTCCCTCACTAATCATGAGGAAGATATCTAAGGGCCCCTTAGTAAATTAGACCGAATGTAAATACATGGCCATGCTTGAAAAGAGTTGATAAGGAGCTATCAATTTCAGTCTAAATGAGATCGAGAAATAATTGAATTATTAAGGATGACATAAACCATGCCTTATGTTCAATCTAAGATATCATGTACAAAAGGACTGTAATATTGTTGTTAAATAGGTTGTATCAGATTACTGACCTTCACATGACTTGGGTAGTCATAATATCTTGCTAGAGGCCACTTATGACTTATGGGCTGCCAATGAGATTGGAGGTCCATTGCCAACGTTATGTGGACCTATAGGGTCACACACTTAGAACAGACCCAAAATGGATATTGGGCTTATTAGCCCAATTAGATAATTATCTTATGTGTAAAAGGGTTATAATTTACTTATGGTAAAAGTTATCATAATTAAATTTAAAAGGAAATATACATTTATAAATATATATATATATATATATATTTATATATCTAAAATAGTTTTGGATGTAACACCTGTCTTTTTTATATGTATTTATGACATATGCGATTGCATTTCTTGCTCTGTAGGCAAGCAGACCTCGTCCAAGTTAGATTTATGATAGAATTGTTGAGAAGGATTAGATTGTATGATAAGTTTGGATTGAATTATTATAATTGTAAGTTGTGGACTTTTATGCTTTATGCTATTTTCATTAAGGTAAGAATTCTTATATTACTTAGTGATATATATGGGTTGATTTATTGGTTAAGTAATGAGTAAGGAAGACTTTAGGAAGGCTATTTGTTGGCCTTTGATTGGTAGTGTTTTAAGTGTATATGTATGTGTAAATGGTGTAGAGATTTTGGAAGAAGAAGAAGAGAGTGAGTTGTGAGGGAGTTTTGGAGAGCTTGTGACCTTATTGGAGCTAGGAATTGAGAAGCACTAGAGAACCTATTATCCATTGGAGCTTAGTTTGGTAAGCTTTCATTGTATTTGTGTTGATTTGAGTTAAGTTTTCTAGTTGCAAAATTCGGGTAGGAATTTTTCTATTTTTCAGTCATTTTGTTCTTGCCATATCTTGAGGTACAAAGCTCTGATTTGAGCAAGGCTAGACTTTCTGGAAACCTTAGAGAGTCCTCTAGATTTCTTATGTTTTAAGCTTGGCCAAATTTTGCTGTTAACCTTGTCATATTAGGCCAGACATTTCAGAGCTCATAGTGATGCTCTGTTTTATTCTGTTTTGGTCAAATGGATTCTAAAATCCATAATTAATTCCACACATAACCAAATTGAATGATTCCAATTTAAATTTATTGTAGACATATAACTCTAGCTTTGATAATAATTTGGGGGTTATTGGATTTGTATGTGTGTCTCTAGGTTATATGGAACTTTAGGCAATTATTTACACTTTGTGATATTGGGGTGAATTGCAATGTTTTTTGTGAGATTGATGTATGAATTATGTGTAGGGATTGATAAAGGGAAGGAAAGCACTTCTCATAATTAAAAGAAAGGCTATTTTGAAGAGGAAGCAATAGAGGTAAGTAACTATTAATACAAGTTGTGTATATATATATATATGCTTAGCTCATATGTTTAATAAGATATATTCCTATATTGGAATGTAATGAATATTTGATTAGTGAAATGATGTGGAATGAGTTCCACCCTTTATGTATTGGAAATATAATGAGGAAATGGGTAAAAGATGATATATGTGTGTAGTGTAGTGGACACCTTATTTGTGAAGGTTGAATATTATAAATATGAACTTTAATTTAATATTGGTGAATGGCTATTATATTAGCATATTGAGATGCAATTGCATGAACATATATTATGTCATAATGTTTGTGATATATTCCACTTGAAGGTGAAATATGTGAGGAAAGTGAGAAATTGTGATAATGACTTGATGAGATACAATTATATTAAATTATATTGTGTTATGTTGGAATGTGAATGATATATTTATATATATATGAACATTGATTGATGTAAGGAGATAAGTGAGGTTGATGTATTGTTGTGATGCCATTGGAATTATGGTGGTGAATGGCATATATTATGAACTTGAAGTTGGTCTATTGGATACAATGATGATTATATTGATAGGCTTTGTAACCATCGACTGTGAAAATTATGATGTCGACTGGCTTTGTGACCATCGATTGTGAAAATTGTGATGTCGATTGGATTTGTGACCATCAACTATGAAAATTATGATGTTGATTGGCTTTGTGACCATCGACTATGAGAATTGTGATGTCGATTGGCTTTGTGACCATCGACTAAGAGAAATATAATTATGTCGATTGGCTTTGTGACCATCGACAAGATTAAAATGAAATGTTGAGAATATGAGAATATGACGTAATGATTATAAGTAAGTTTATTTATATATATGCTCATGTATATATGAGGTGTGAATATGAGGATCATGGATGTGTGCTGATGATAATAGTTATTAGAATGGTTGTGGATTGTTTTGAATATTATAAATGATTGATATTATATGTAAATGGAGGTTGGTGTGGATTAGTGTGGTTAGAATGTGTTGTTGTGGCTTGAGTTGCATTATATTCAAACACTTTGACATCACCATCCAATTTAAGGGCATTTTAGTCAATTAATATAAATGAATTCAGCCTATATGTCTTCATAAAAGTTGTAGCTTTCTGTAGTTTTTTGAATCACTCAAATCCAAGTTTGGTAGAGAGAGTTATGGCTGAAAGAGTGCAGTGTGGTCTCTTCAGTCGAGTTGGGTTGAATGTCTGCGAACCGGTGCCGACTCGGCACGACTCTTGCCGAGTCGTGACTGAGAACTAAGTTGCCGACTTGGCAACGGGTCGGTTTTCTTCCGTGGACCGATGTTTTCATATTTTGACTATAACTTGAGCTGTAGACCTCCAAATGAGGCGTGGTTTGAAGCTATGGAAACCTTAAAAAGTTCTATACAAGTTATAAATTTTAAAATTTCCAAAATATATTTCTAAAATTCTCTAATTTAGCTTGATATTTTAGTGCTCACTTGCTCTTTCTTCATTCGGACTCTTGTTTGCACTCGAGATAGTGCCAATGGTCATGGAGCTATAGGGTGATTGAAAATAGACTTGATAGAGGGTTAAAAAGCTATATTATGATCATTGGAATGTGTTTTATAAATATGATTATATGCTTTATCAAATAAATTCTTATATGATTAGTATAAATGTACACTAGTGTTAGTAGTTACTTATTGAGTTGTAAGCTCACCCTCTTGCTATTGAAACTTTTCAGGAATTAAGTAGACAAAGAACTTAAAGCTTTCAATGAAGTCATAGGTGGGCCGAAGTGAACTATGGTGTATCCGACCTTCCTCCTGCATATCAGTTAGTATTTTAGTAATGGCATTGTGTGTAATGTTATATAGGGATGTACATATGAGTATTATATATATATATGCAGGTACCTTTTATGTTGAAATTTTATTATTGCCACGTGGATATATTTGATTGTGCTACGCGTACGATTATGTTTATGGGCGTCACATTGGATATATATATATTTAAATATATAAATATAAATAATGATAAATAAACTAAAAAAGGGAGTTTTGGTAAGTATAAAAGACTGAAAACCCTAGGTGATATATATAGATATATTATGTGGGAGTTTTTAGGGTTAATTGTCTCTGCACATCATTATTCCAAACCTATGTTCTTTGAAAAAGAAAACACATTGAGAGAAATCTTGAGAGGAAGGTGATAGCACACCAAACCATTTTGGGTGATTTATTTGCATGGATACCAGTAGAGGACGGTGCTCTATAGTAGTGTCTATAATCTGGAACAAGATAATAAAGAGCTCAAGGTAGGGTGTTACCGGAGTGAACCTCCTCTCTTCCTTCCTACATTATTGTCGTTGAACACATCCTGGTAGGATTCTAAACTCAGATTGATTGATTTAACCGAACTACTTAGATCTTGGTGGGGTTTTAGGGTCAAATTTTTATTTTCTGCTGCGTGTTTGTGACCCAGAATCCAACAGTTTCATCAAACCATATGAAGTGATTGAAAGAATTAGATCGATAGCATATCAGTTAACTTTGCTTCCAAAGCTATCTCAGGTGCATGATGCCTTTCATATGTCCATGTTGAGAAGATATAGAAGAGATCCCTCTCATATACTACAACAACAACTAATAGAATTAAGGGAAGATTTGACTTTTGAAGAAGAGCCTGTAGGAATCTTAGCTAAAGAAGAGAAAGTTTTGATGAATAAAGTGATTCCATCGGTTAAGGTTTTATGGAGTATGCATTCTAAGGAGGAAGCAACATGAGAGAGAGAAGAAGATATGCAGATTCAATATCCCATTTATTTTCCTTATAGGTCTGCAAATTTCAAGGATTAAATTTCTTAAGAGGGAGAGAATTGTAATATTTTTCTCTAGAAATTAACTATCTAATAATAGTTAACAGGATTAAAAATAAGTTTTAAGGAACCTGTTAGGTTACTGGGAATCCTATAGGGACTAAATGGTTATTTATTTAAAAAACACTGTAGCATTTCTCCTTCCCATGTTTCTAATTCATTTTCATGGCTTCCATCACAATTTTTTTTTTTACTTCTTCTTCTCAAGCTTTTCTTCGCAAACAACTTCAATTTCTCCTTAAGCTTATACTTCAAAAATTAAGATTTATGTTGAATTCAAGCATTTGAGGTAAATGAATCTATTTTAGTTTTATTTCTAAACTTTTGAATTTTTGTTAGAATTGCATGTTTTGATAATTTAACTAAGCTAAAGGCTTTAGTTAAGCTAGAAATAGATCTTTGTAAGTGTCGTAATCTTCAGGATGTTGTGTTGGTGTTGAATTATGTTGGAATTAATCAAATTGTGTAAAACTAGAGGGTTTCACTGCTGCAGATTATTTACAGAAGTGATCAAGTGATGCCTCAATGCTGAGGAGGCATCTATTAGTATACATGTGCCCTAGGGCCATTATTGTATGTAGACATTATATATTTATTCCTATGGCAATGAAATATTCATTTAAATTAAGTGTTAGGTTTATGTGAATATTTACCTTTAGTATTATATTGAATGAGTTTATTATCAAGAGTTGATAATATGAGTGACAAACTCATTTGGTACATATGCTATAAATGTTCATAGTCATTAGATTAATGTAAGGGTAGTATTAATCTCTAGATTATCACCTTTATCTATTTTCCTTGACCGGTATGTGATATCGATAGTGGAAGGTAGTGAGCCTCATGCTACTTGATATGAGATATTAAAATAGACATATGGATACTCACATGATGGGTGGATCGAACATGTGACGTAAGATTTGTGATTGCATGGATATTCACTTTAGTCAATAATCACAATCTTTTATATAATGGTGCATATGGTCCTTTGACCTGAGGCAACATGGTCATCCACATATGGTTAGTTAGAGTTTGTTACCACTTATATACTTATGCTAGCCACATGTGGGTATATGGCATCTGGTGGCTCTAGTTGGTTATATGTAGGGATGAGTGATCGGCCAAGATGGAATTCATTACCTGGAGTGAACCGGGATAAGATCCTATGCTATCTAAGTTATTCTTGATGAATAAGTACCTCGCCAGGTCAAACTCGACTTACTGAAAAAAAGTTTCGGTGCTAGAAAGAGTTTCTAGTAGAAGTCATATTTAACAAGAATTGAACTTAAGATGAGGTCATATGATTGAGGCAATTAGAGTTTGACTGAACCATGACTTTAGCCAATATCATGATCTTATAATGAAGGGACATTTAGTGCACGATAATTATATTTTGTTGTTCTTGTGGATCTACATAAGGCATTCATTTCTATTTGGGTAGTTGTGACATCTATATTAGGGGTTACTCATGACTTATGGGAACTAAATGTGATTAAATTAAGATTTTCACATTTAGTATGGAAAGGTATTTCCATGATATTAAGTGTTAATATTATTTTCCATTGCCATTTAGGCTTGAACCTAGTAAGTCACACACATAAAGGTTGCACTTGTAAAGACTAATATTAATTTAATTGTTAATTAAAGTGTTTAATTAATCAATTAAATTAATTGAATTGGATTTGCGCATATGCGGGGATCTAGCATATCCCAAAATCTAAATTCAAAGTTTGAGACTTAATTTTAATTAAATAAATATTAATTTGGACTTGATTTAATATGTGATATTAAGTTCAAAGTCTAGATTAATATTTGCCTCTGAATGCATTCATATATGGGCCATGAGATGGACCATATATATTGATAAAGATGGGCCATGAGATGGACTATATATATTGATTAAGATAGGCCATGAGATGAACCATGTATATTGATAAATTTGGACTTGAAATGGACGTAGGATGGGGCTTTATTTAAAGAGTTAAAATAACCCCATAAGTTGTCTAGTTTGGTATGGAGTGGGCCTTCTCTAAAGTGTAGAGAAGCCCATATACCAATAACCTTAGCCCATATCCATTAAGTATTAATAATATCAAGGCTAAGGTCATCCATGTAACCAAACACAACCCACTCACTTGTAAAGCAATGCCATGCATATATATAGAGTATGAGATACTCAATCTATCAAATGCATATAGCTTGAGTGTGATACACTCAAGCTATGGCATTGCATGTGGCTTGAGTATGAGATACTCAAGCTATTATCATATTATTTATATTGATAGTTAGTGGAGAGTGTAGAGACAACCAACACACAACTCCATTTGCACATTTGAGAGCATTATGATATTCTAACAAAAAGAGAGAAAAAGGATAAAAAGTGTCTTCTTCCTTATTCTTCTTCTTCAAGTGTAGAGAATATGAATATACACAAGTGTTGTGTTCTTTCTAGTCAAAGCCATTATTGTACAAGAGTTGTACAAGTTCAAGTTCAATATCCATTGGAGGTTGCTTCCTTTGTTCCATACATCCAAGCTTGGAGAAGTTCTTGTGAGCACCTTGGGTCTAAAAAGGAGAGGCTTATGGCTAGAGCTTCACCATCCTTGGAGGTCTTCCTTGTGCAATCCATGTGTTTCAAGCTAAAGGCCTCACATTTGACGAGCTAGAAGCTTGTAGATCAACATTAACCAAAGCTTATCAAGCGTGCTACCAACTTGGAGTTTTATAAGTATTACCAAACTCTTAGTTAATAGGTCATTTGTTTTTAATAACATGACTTGGTTATTTGTTGTATGAATATTGACTTTGATGCATGTTTAGCTATGTAAGAGTGCATGTGATATGATCTATGGGCTTAGATGTGTTTCATGTTTGATGCAAGTGTTGCATACAATAACATTTTTTTAAAATTTCACATGTTTTTGGTTGCATATGAAATACATTTCTTCAGTATCTTAGTTCATTGAGGCAGTGCCTAAGCACTGAGGAGATGCCTCAATGAGCTGAGGTGGTGCCTTAGTGCTAAGGAGGTGCCTCAACAGCCTTTTGACACCTTTAGACCTTTTTGGAAGCTTTTTCATACCATTTTTAGGGCAATAAACCATACCAACTTACCATATATCAACTAGGCCGAGTAGAATTTAGATAGAAAGATTATAATCTTATGATTTTGCATCTTAAATGTTAGGATCAGAACTTGTCACAGCTGTAGAGCCTAGGTCAAGTCTAGCTAACTAAATATTTGTTCAGCAAGCTCAGGTGAGTTTCAAAACCTATAATTTTAGTTTTTGAAAGTATATGTACAAAAATGTTGAAGGATATAGAACATTTTGCTATGATTTAACTAATGTCTCCTTACAAATAGTTTTCTATCAAATATTAAGTTATTATTACTATTTTATACCTTACTTAGTTATATAACAAAAATTGGAAACATATAGCAATATATTAGTTACTGATATAGCTAAAGCAAACTAAAGCAAACATGTATTTGTTATTATTATTTTATACAATGATTATATCTCAGCAGTATATTTATTCTAGTATTAGCTAAAGATTCAACAATTATATTTTTATTAGCAATTTGATAAATGTGAATGGTTTGGATTTATAAGGAAATCTATACACTCGTGATATGTATCATTTATATTATACCATGATGACTGGTGTTTTATCTCAGCAATATATATATATATATATATATATATATATATATATATATAGGATAGCTCTTAGTTGTAGATATAACCTTTGAGGCGTACAATTGGGTAGTTAGCCTTTTAGGGGCAGCTCTACATATGCGTATAACCAGCATTATATATATATACACTTGGGCTGCTCAGCGTCAGCATGCGCCTAACATGTCAACAAGTTAGCATAATCTTTTGATTATACATTTAATAAGTGCATGTATAAATATTATTATGAATGTTCTCTCATTTTTATAGAAATTGTGTAACTAAAATTTATGCAGTATTTCAATTATCAGCAAGTTATATTATTAATAACTTATAAAAATTATTTAGCAGCTTTACAATTTTTAACATAGCAGTTCTTATATATATATATATATATATATATATATTTGTACAGTTATTAAAGAAAGTAGCTAATGTTCTCACTTTGTTTTATTGTAACCACTCACTAAGTATTTTTATACTCACCCCTTTTTAATTTAAAATTTTTCAGATCATTTGGAGTAGTAGCAGTAGACTGTAGGACATAGCTTTGCCTTGTTGCACCTGATGTTTAGAGGAGGTGGACCAATCATCTTAGTATTGAAGGGAATGGAGAATTAAGGAAACCAAATATGCGGAATTTTAAAAATTTTAGAAGCATACAACACTTGCACCAATCCTGAATCCATTCCATGCCACAAGATTCAAATCACATGCATTTTCATAGCTAACATGCATCTAAAGATAATATTTTCACAACAAGCAAAGTAGTATGTAATCATATTACAAGCCCTACATACTAAGAGTCAAGTAATACTTACATAACTCCCAAGTTTGTAGAACGCTCGATAGGCTTTGATCGTTACAATCCACTAGCTCGGAGCTCCCCAAACGTGAAGCCTCTAGCTCGGGACACACGGTTTGCACTTGGTTAATCTTCAAGCACCCACAAGCTTTCCACACAAGCCTCTCTTGAATGACCCAAGAGCTTGTGAAAGCTTCTTTGATCTTAAAGGTTATGGAACTTAGTGTTTGCTCTCAAGGATGATGGTTAAGAAAGAGATATCACAACACTTGTGATATAGTAAGGTTCATACCATAACTAAGGAAGAAGAAGACTCATTTTTCTTTCCTTTGTCTATTTTGAATAACTAAAATCTCTCTCTCAATTGCCTTAGCCAAAAATTTCAGTACAAGCATTAGTGTCTTACACTTTCTTTGTTAATTAAATAAGCTAATGGTGCCTCCTTTGTCAAGTCTAGCAACTATTGCTAGTCACATTCAAAGTCTTCCATTCTAAGTTTCCAAAGACTTGGAATTTCCACAACTTTGACAATAAGGAGCCACCACCTTTGAATTAGGTAGTCTAGTTGGATTTCTACCCCATCCCTATTCCAATTCCATTACCACTTAATGGGCTTGGGCTTGGGCTTGGGCCATAGGCTTCTCTACACTTAGAGATGACCCAATCTAATCCAAACAATTAAATAGGCTAGATTAAACTCTTTAATCAATACCTAATCAATATAATTAACAAATGGACCAGTTTAAACTCTTTGAATAAAGTCCAATGCCTATGGTCCATTATATAGACCAAGTCCATCATCCATTATTTACAAGGTCCAACTCATGGGCGATGTCCATATATATATAAGGCTAATATTAATTTAATCTTTAATTTAATATCTTATATTAAATTAAGTCTAAATTAATATTGGCATTAAATTCATTAAAGTTTCAATCTTTGAATTCGGATGTTAGGATATGCTAGATCCCTGCATATGCGCAAATCCAATTCAATTAATTTAACTAATTAATTAAACTCTTTAATTAATAATCAAATTATTGTTAGTCATCACAAGTGCAAACCTTATGTGTGTGACTTACTAAGTTCAAGTCTAAATGGCAATGGAAAATGATATTAATACTTAATATCATGGAAACACTTTTCCATACTGAATGTGAAAATCCCAATTAATCACATTTAGTTCCTATAAGTCGTGAGTGACCCCTAACATAGATATCACGACTACCCAATTAGAAATGAATGCTTAATGTAGATCCACAAGAACCACAGAACACAATTACCATGCACTAAATGTCCCTTCATTACAAGATCCCAATTTTGGCTAGAGTCACGGTTTAGTCAAACTCTAATTGCCTCAATCATATGACTTCATCTTAAGTTCAATTCTTGATAAAACAAGACTTCTACTAGAAACTCTTTCTAGCACCGAAACTCTTTTCGGGTAAGTCAAGTTTGACCTGGCCAGGTACTTATTCATCAAGAATAACTTAGATAGCATAGGATCTTATCCCG
>CATIWO010235800.1:0-11937 GCA_949673435.1 Macaranga tanarius | reverse complement strand
TAGAGGGGTTATAAATAGAATTTGTTCAAGCTCATATAAAGCATACATATGTAGTTGTTTATAAATTAACTCTAGTAACTCATTTGGGCCGATGAATTGAGCTTGGTGTCCTTCCATCTTGACATATGCAACGTACATCACTATATCCAACTCATAATTTATACATGATATGTCATGAATGCATTACATTCTCATGTCCTAAGGGAATCTAATCCCCGCTCTGATACCACTAAATGTGATGCCCAATACTATGACCATACACGTGACACATACAATCATCCACATGTGGCAAAATAAAAACTCCATCAAAAGTACTTTTATATAAATAAAGACTTTGATGTATATATATTGTTTAGCATCATATACATACTTCTCTAGCATTACACAAGTACATGACATAAAGTTATCTTATATAAATATGCCATTTCAAAATGCTAATTAATATGGTGGAGGAAGGTCGGGTACACCAAACTCGTTACGGCCCACTTAAGACTCCAATGCAAGCTTCAAGATAAGTCTAAATGAGTTTCTGGATAATTTCAACAGCAAAGGGGGTGAGCTTGCAACTCAATAAGTAACTACTAACATGATTGTACACATACACCAATCATATAGGAATTAATTTGATGAAGCATATAATCATATATATAAGACACATTCTAATGATCATAATATAGTCTTTCAATCCTCTATCAAGTCTATATGCAATCACCATAAGGTTACATTACCATTGGCACTACATCGAGTGCATACGGGAGTCCAAAAAAAGAAGGAGTAAGTGAGCAATAAAATGTCAAGCTCATTTATAGAATCTTAATGATGGATTCAACTCAAACTTAAAACATGCAAGTTATAAAAGACTCTTTAAAGTTTCTTTAGCATCAAATCACGCTTTATTTGGAGCTCTGTAGCTCAAGTTATGGTTAAAATACAAAAATAAATATGTGTAGGCTGGGCTCCTCACGGGCGAGTGCTCACGATCGCAACTTTATGGCTCGCAACCGTGATTGTATGCTTACGGTTGTGACCTGACCGTGAGCAACCACCTGAAGTACTAATTTACTATGCAAAAATGCCTAGGGTGCTCACGGTTTCACCCTTATGGTCGTGACCTGACCGTGAGCAGCCCAAGCAAGGCCAAAACTCCCTTCGGCCAATCCAATGCACACTAAACCTTTCCATGCTCAACTATAACTCAAAAAAAAAACCTAAAAACACCTCATAAGCATACCTAACATATCAATTAAATCATTAACATATAATTCTCAATCATTCATAAGCTTTAAAACATTCATATGCATCCATTTCAACTAGAGTAAACCATTCACGCATTAGCATCTCATTCACAAGCATACAGTCAAAGTATGTACATTTTAACATACCATTTGGTGTCCACACACTCAATTTCAATAATAGATATATATATATATATATATATTCTCAACCAATCTACACAATGACAAGAATATAAGCATTTACATTTTCATTACACGGTTCAATTCCAGCCATAACATATTCATGCAATCACCTCACACATAGCCAAAATTTGGCATATTTCTCATAATCACATTCACATTTCCAATTGGCTATGAAGTGAGACTATCCGCCCGGCTCAGTCTCACTTCCATAATTCAATCATGGGTAGCTATCCACCGGCTTGGCTTTTCCTATCTTACACAATTAGTGAAGACTATCCAATCGGCTTAGTCTTCACTCAATACATAATCTCACACATCATCATTTCTACACTTGTTTTACCTTCTTATGAAACACAACACATCATCAATCATGGGTAGCTTTAACTTTCCCATCTCATAATCGCACATCCTCACCTTCTTCACATATCACACTTTCGTGTGAATTACAACACAACATAATTCAATGCAATTGCATATTAATAAATCATCATAACAATATTTCATTATTGTTCCATTAATACTTATATTTCCAATATAACACAATATCATTCCATATAATTGCATCACAATAAGTCATTGTTACAATATTTCACCAATTCATTCTCATATTCACAACATTCATTCTTCCCAATCAAAATGGAGAATATATCGTCCATATACTAAAAATATACCCATAGCATACCAAAGATATACCAAAAGTAAATCAATAATATACCACCATGCTCACACATATCCTCATATTTCCAATACACAAAAAGGTGAAACTCATTCCATATTATTTCACTAATTTATATAGCCATTTAATTCCATTAAAGATAACACACAAAATATACTTAAGAGCTTAGTACATATACACAACTTATGTAAGTAATTACTTACCTCCAATTGCTTTCACTTCAATAAAAGAGTCTTTTTTCTAATTTTGAGTGCTTTCCTTCCCTTTATCAATCCCTACACATAATCACACATCAATCTCCCATAACAACCATTGTGCTTACATCAATCCCCACTAGATGCAATTTAGTGTCACAAGTTCAATATAGTCTAATATTGTACACATAAATCCAATAACCATGAAATTACTATAAAACTTAGTACTATAAGTCTACTTTTAATTCCAATTAGAATTACTCAATTTGGGCATGTATGAAATTATTTATAAATTTTTGAAGCAACTCGGGTATATCAAGGCAGCCTACATGAGCAGAAAAATGTCTGGCCCTGTCCTCTTAATCCCAAACTCAGCCAAAGCTCAAAACACAAAAGTTTTGGAGGACTCTCTGAAGAATCTAGAGAGTCCAACCATGCTCAAATCAGAGTTCTACAACTCAACATATGCTCAAAATCCTATGAATGAAAAATAGAAGAAAACAGACCCGAATGGCAATAACCCAAACTTGAATTCAATTGATAAAACATAAGCTTAGCTTACCAAAATGATGCTAAAAAAACTTCTAGATCTCCAATAACTCCTCAAATTGATTGCTAGATGTATAGAGAATTATCAAATCTCCCAAACAAATCAAAACCCTCTTCTTCTCTTCTTGTAAAAAATCTCTACAACTAAACATATACGCATATACACACAATAAAATATACACCAATTAAAATACCCCACTTGTCTAAATTGAGTCCTCTTAATTAAATGCCATAATCATCATAAAGAATAAAATAATAAGAAATGAGATAATTATCAACAATTATCACTTAATAAAATAATATAAAAATATCATCAAAAAAATGTCTTTACACCCCTTAATGAACTTAGATAATTACACTATACTCCATAACTTTCTGTCGTGACAAATAACTCCAAAACTTTCTTAACAAACATGCCCCTCTCTACTAATGCATATACCCGCACTTAAATATAATTCACAACTCCACTCTAAATATCATGAAGGTATAATGCATGAACAATGCTTCTAAGATACAAGTGTTACACTAGCAAATTCTGATGTATAATTATAAGACTCTTTTTTCATTGGCAGCCAATTTCTTTTTGATCTGAGGGCATAAATTACCCTTAATTTTCTGCCCCCACAGTTGTTTACTATTTATCCTCTTCATCAAGCTGTGATCTAATCATCTCCATCATTGTCAGAATAGGCTTCTCCCTGGCATCTAATATGTATTTGTTAAAGCACTCACTTAAATTATTGAGCAAAATATCACACTTTGTTGTAGCTTTAAAATATGCCCTGCTCTACTCCTCACAAGGTCTCTCTTTCAGCCACTCTAATACATCAGGGTATTTCTCTCCTATTTTATCTAACCAGAACTGCAACCTCACTTTATATGTAGACATTACAGTATTCCAAATCCAATCCTTCAACTCCTTATTCCTACTATTAATTCCCATTTTCAGTTTGCCCCTTTAATTTATCCACATATGTCTTACATAGAGCCTATGCTCTGAATGTGGGAATAACTCACCAACAACTTTTATTAATCCTTATAAGAAAAATAAAGTGAATAAAAATATATTATCAAGCTTATAAACAAATGCACATAAAAATAGCAAAGTCAATAAAAATAAGAACATTTTGTCTATTTGACACAAAGACCAATGATATGAGTTATGCATCTCAAGATCTTCTTTCAGTAACTCAAGGAACCAAGACCATGTATCAATACTTTTTGTTTTAACCATTTCCCATGCAACTGGAAGTAAGGAATTAAATATCGATATCATATATCATATCAAGGTTTTAAAATTATGGATATATCAATGGATATTTTCATACCGAAAAAAATTTCCATATCATTTTTAAAATTTTATGGAAATTTATATTAAACTTTGAAAATTTTTTATACTTTTTTTAGAAATACTATATAACACTAAAATAAATCTAAATTAATTATATTATCATAAAAATTATCAATTTATTGATTATGTATTGTATAATGAATTAATGATAAAAAGCTGTTATTTGGAAAAAAAATTAAAATAAGTAAAAATAAGTCTAATAATTTTTTATGAACATTTATTTTATTAATTTAATGAGGAAAAATCAATTTATATGAAGTATACAAATTGATGAAAAAACCTCTCTACCTAATTAAAAAGTTGAATTTATAAATAATCATTTAAAATATTAAATACAAACATTTATATTGTCCTAAAACAATAATAAATACATGATACAATTTTCAATACCATATTAAATTTCTATGTGATTTAACTCCACTTGTTGAAGTTAGACGATAACAATTTGTTAGCCATTCATCATAAGTATCTCTACTGATGCATTCCTGATGATATGTAATATAATATTCAACATGCATTTTATATTCAAGCTGACTAACATCTTCAAGAAAATCCTTTCGGTAGAAAAGTAGAACAAAAAATCATTATTTTCATATAGTCTTTGACTTAATTGTTGAGACTCACCTAGATATAGAACTTGAAATTCACATACATATATGATTATTGATGTTCGTGTGGTATAGCATACGCATTTGATAGATCATAACTAGATGAGTGAGATTGAGACCAACTATCTTGAAAATTTTTCATTCCATAATTATCTGAAGATGTAGAATATGACTTATGTGTTTTTATATACGACCAAAAAATATGTAAAATTTTATTGTTCACATATGAAAAATATAATATATAATTGTGCTATTGAATTTACTCGTTTGATATTTCAAAAACTTTTAGTTTTCTATTTCTTTCATCTAAATTGTTTTACACATACATTATTTTGGACTTACATTATTGTTGAAGTAATAGAATATTTTATTTTGTATATTTTATTATTAAAGATATATAATACAAAAATTATCATAAAAAATAAATAATTGAATTTCTAAGTTTTTGTAAATTTTTTATTTATGTGAATTATGAGATTACCAATTTTTTTTCGCTTTATATAAAATCAATATATCCATGAATATTTCAAATATTTCGATGATATATTGGATATATCGTTATTTTCATTATGAATTCTTTCGAGACGGAAACATTTCCTTAAATATTGTGGATATTTTCCGATATCGCGATATTTCATGTGAAATATTGTTAAAAAGATATAGCTTATTATTTTTATATCAAGACCCATGGATATATGATATATCCATCGATATATCTACCGATACATGGATATTTAAGTCCATGACTGGAAGTATATAGTCATTGAGGTCAATTCCAGTTGCAGCAAACAACTGCCCTCCATATATTCCTTTAAGCCAAAACCTATCCAGACAAACCAGTGGCCTGCATCCTGCTTTAAAGGCATTTTTCAATCCTGCTAAACAGAGATACATCCCCTCAAAGACACCTTTGGCTCTTTAATTTCAACTGTGCTACTTGGATTTGTCCTTAGTTATTCGTTTCTATAGTTATACAACCTTGTATATTGCTCATTTTCATCACTATTAATCTGCCTCAAAGCATAGTCCTTTGCCCTCTATGCCTTCATCTTAGATATTGTAAATTTCATTTCTTTTTTTTACCCTATTTACAATAGCTTTAAGTTTCCAAGTAGGATCACTTCTGAGCTCTTCAATATAGTGTTGAGCAACCTATTGAGAAGTAAGGTGAAAGTTAGTATGCCCCTTTGAACATGTATGCTTTAAGTTGAATGTCCTCACTTGAAATGTAAAATCTTTATCATCATGCTTATTATACTTGCATGCATATATCCAAAATCCACATCTCTTGTAATATTCACATTCAACTTTCAGCTTATTATTCTTATGAAAGTGTAATTATAAGCTATTCTTAATTCTCCACTGCTTACATGCTTGTTTAAACTTTTCCTTAGTTGTAAAAAGCATTCCAATGGAAAATATAGGGTCATTCATGTCCCTCTTAGAATTAAAACTAGGGAATTTAACTCTTTTTATTACCCCCATTTCATCTCTATCAGACTCTAATTCTGTGTGCAGCTCATCTGATGGTGCATATGTCATAAGATCTTTACTTGGCATTTTGGTCTACTAGATGCCTTTTTCCTTTGCTGACTCTTTTTCCCTCTCACTTGACCACCCCTTGGAACCTCACTTGTTACCATCTTAGCTACCTTCTGATCTGCCTTAGGTGCTGCCTCAGGTTCTGCCTCTTGCTCTTTCTCATTTAGTCCCACATTCACATTTTCTGTCTCTCTAATTTGTGGACCGTTTTTATCTCTCAATTGATCTATTTCTCTTATCACTTCTATAAAATCTTCATCATCGTTCACCAAATCATAATCTGGATCTATAAAATCATTATTCTTTTCTACCTCACTAACTACAACATTTTCTTGACCAATCTTATTTATATCATCAACCTCTTCTTCTGTTGCCTCACCATCAACAATCTTTTATTCTATTGTATCAGCATTAGTAGGTTCTAGTTCTACTATATTAGTATTTGTATCCTTTGGTTCTGCTGCCTCATTTTCTTCATCTTTAACATAACCAGCCTTAAACCCTTCCATATTTTGGTTTGAAGGCACATTCTCAATTAAAGGAAATTTCAAAGGACCTAAACTATTTGGCCTCTTATTCTTATGATTATGCAACTCCTTTGCCCTACTCCTACTGACAGTAGGTAGCTGCTCTGCCTTAACTGCCTCATCATTATCATCATTGATTTCTTCTATGACCACACTGCTCCAAGGATTATTAATCTTCTGTAACTCTTTGTTAGTTAAATGTCTAATATAAACAACGAAATTAGTAGCATATAATGACATTTCAAAGTCACACCCATCATTTTTTAATCTTTTTAAACCTAACTGATAATCTATCTCAGGATGTCTCTAATAATACATAACTTCTTCTTCCACCCCTAAATTTCTACCCCATACATCAAATCTAATGAGAGAAATAATGTCATTATCAAACCATTTGATGACTAACTTCTCCATTGTGGTAACCCCATTCTCCAAATTGCCCCCCATAGTGTAAATGCATTTCAAATGATTCAACAGGTGGGTATGTGAGTGCAATAAAATAATAAATAAGATAAATGCACTTTCAACCAATAAATATCATCAAGTACAAATAAAGAAGACAACACATTGTTATTTTATAATCACCAACCTTAACAACAACCATATTAAATTCATAAACAATTAATTAATTTTTAGAATATAAATAATCCCAATGTATATCACTTTTTTCTTTATTTAGGGCTTAACACATCTACGTAGGTAACATATGTATACAAAATAAATTTCTTCACTTTACCTGGTGCTCTTGCCTCCATTGATAACAGTGGACCCCACTACTATTTTTTTCGTTTGCTTTCAAACCCTACCACCAAGCTTTTGTCTATTTTTGTAAAAAAAAAAAAAAAAATCTTCATTAGGTCGTGGTCCCTTTCACATTTTTAAACTTATTTAAAGTCAAGCATGCAATACAATATAAAATAGAAAAAGAATGGAGGTAGCTGAGATGAAGCGATTTTAAAACTCCTTTAATCACCTTGTCTGTGTCGATCTCCCTTAGATGAAGCGATTTTCCATTCAGATAAGGAAGAAAGAAAGCAAAATACAAGAGCTGTATGAGCGAGAGAGATACAGAGGTAGCTTAAATTTTTTTTTTTTTTTCAAATTAGGAAGAAAGAATAGATGAAGAAGCTTCTTAGGGAAGCTTTTCGGTTGAAGCTTCTCAGGGAAGCTTTTCGGTTGAAGCTTCTCAGGTAAGCTATTCTAATGAGAAAGAGAGGAGAGAGAATTAGCACCACGTGTCCTACTTTAATAAGTCTTTTAATTTTTTAAATGGAAAAAAAAAAATTTTTTACACGTCACAGTCCACATCAGCGCCACGTCAATGCCACTTCAGCTCTGACTACCGGAAAATGAGTACAAGTATTTTTCTGGAAAAAAATCAATTCTCGGTAAGTTTTAAGTGATAATTTGAAAGTTGGGTATTATAATGGGAACAAATGGCAAAGTTGGGCACTGTGGTTGCAATTAACCCCTTCAAAATTACAATATCTCGTTCATTTTTAAGTGTGTTTTTCGGTAGCAGCAGCAGCAGAGTTCCAGTTGTGCTTTCAAGAGTTCTTGAAGCCTTTTAAGTTCAGATTTTAACACTAACAAGTTAACATTTTCAGATGGAGATCAGCCATAACAATAGCACTTGTTCTTAAACTTCCCATTGTATGTCAAAGCTTACAAAAATATCAAACAGTTAACGTTGTATTTAACCATGTTTATCTCCGCCTCTTTTCTACTGCTACAACTGCTGCAGCAATGTCACATACCATTTCTCAACGTCAATTTCATCAAGAAACCGCTTTGGTAGACCCAATAGAGCCAATTAACCATATACCCACAATGCCAAACCCTAATCTTATAAACCCTAAAACTTTAGTCTCCATACTCATGAACTGTAAAAACATATTTCAAATTAAACAAGTTCATGCACTAGTAACAACAAATAGCATGCTCTATAACAGCCTTAATGTAGCTAACAAGCTTTTACACGTCTATGCGCAAAACAAATATGTGGCTGATGCCTATATCTTGTTTGATAAAATGCCAGAAAGAGACCCCTTATCTTGGAGTGTAATGATTGGTGGGTTTGCTAAAGTTGGTGATTTTATGCATTGTTTTACCACTTTCAGAGATCTAATAAGAAATGGGTTGGAAGTGCAACCTGATAATTACATGCTGCCCTTTGTGATAAAAGCTTGTAGAGATACAATGGAGCTGAATATGGGTAAATTGATTCATTGCGTTGCTATTAAATATATGCTGCATTTGGATCGTTTTGTTTGTGCCGCTTTAGTTGATATGTATGCTAAATGCAGAATGATTGATGATGCTAAGCAGTTGTTTAATAAAATGCCAAGTAAGGATCTTGTGACATGGACAGTTATGATTGGTGGGTATGCTGAATGTGGAAATGCAAGAGAATCGTTGGTTTTGTATGACCAAATGAGAGAAGAAGGTCTGGTTCCTGATAAGATTGCTATGGTGTCTATTGTCAATGCTTGTGCTAAATTGGGTGCTATACGGAAAGCTAGACTTGTTCATGAATACATAAATAGAAACAAGTTTTCTTTGGATGTTATATTGGGAACAGCAATGATTGATATGTATGCTAAGTGTGGTGATGTTGATTCTGCGAGAGAAATCTTTGACAAGATGCAACAAAAGAATGTAATTTCGTGGAGTGCCATGATTGCAGCTTATGGATATCATGGGCAAGGCAAGAAAGCTCTTGAACTGTTCCCTATGATGTTGAATAGTGGGATATTGCCTAATGAAATCACCTTTGTTTCCTTGTTATATGCTTGCAGTCATGCAGGCTTGGTTGAAGATGGTGTTCGGATTTTCTCTGTGATGTCGGAAAGTTATGGTGTCAGGCCAGATATAAAGCACTATACTTGTCTGGTTGACCTCTGGGGTCGAGCTGGGCGACTGGATGAGGCATTGAGATTTATTGAGAATATGTCAATTGAGAAAGATGAGGGTTTGTGGTCTGCTTTTCTTGGAGCATGCAGGATCCATAAGCGTATAGACTTGGCAGAGAAGGCAGCAAAATGGCTTCTTGAACTACAACCTGAAAATCCAGGACACTATGTATTGCTTTCAAACATTTATGCAAATGCAGGTCTATGGAAAGATGTGGCAAAGATTAGAAATCTGATGACTAAAAGGAAACTGAAGAAAATTCCAGGTTATACTTGGATCGAGGTGGATAACAATATATATCAGTTTAATGTTGGAGATAGTTCTCATCCTAGAACTAAGGAGATTTACGTGAAGCTGAAGAGTTTGGGTCATAAGTTGAAGTTGGCAGGTTATGTTCCAGATACAAACTTTGTGTTACAAGATGTTGATGAGGAAGTTAAGCTCGGAATACTGTACACACACAGTGAGAAGTTGGCAATTGCTTTCGCTCTTATTTCCACACCGGAGGGAGCTCCTATTAGGATGTCAAAGAACCTAAGGGTGTGCGGAGATTGTCACACTTTTAGTAAGATGGTGTCAGAAGTTACACAAAGGGAGATCATTGTTCGAGACTCTAATCGCTTTCACCACTTCAAAGCAGGGGCTTGTTCGTGCGGGGACTATTGGTAATCAATCTGAGTGAGGGTACATTTTCGCAGCATTTATTGTGTCATAATCCACAAAATATTGTAGTCTTAAATATTAGTTCAATGATTTATATGGCCTATCTGTTGAATTCCGGCAAATATCTAAGTTGTGATGTGATGTCAATAAGTTGCTAAATTTTTAACCAGTTTACTTCATGGTCATACCTATTTGCTATGATTGCTTATTTGTCCGTTGAAATCCAATTGAAGGATGTATTTGCACTTGCAAATACTTAAAATTTTTTGCAACTAGATTCAGATTAAACTATGAACTATTTCTATGCTCAGTTGAAGGTGTCAATCAAAGGCTGCTGTTCTGATTATTTTATGGTGTATTCAGTTTGAAACATATGCATCAAGGCCTATCAAGGAAGATCCAGGGTAAATGCATGGAGTCTAGCTCTTCATCTGGAGCAACCTGGCTTATGTAATCTTGAAAGCCTTGAAACTTGCATAAGGTCACTTCTTTAGCATGACTAGTCAAGGGCAATGCAATTTCAGTAGCTCTTATTAATAACTCAAGTTCAGAAAATTATATTTTGAATTTGAATTGCATGGTTGCTCTTATTCCTAATAATTTACCCTAAATTGATTGAAGAATCACATCAAATATTGATAAAAACAGAAAATATATAGCATTGAAACAACCTAAAAAAATGTACTAAAGGGTTCTCTTTTTCCTTACCAGCACCAACATGCGTAGACCCATAAATATACAAAAGGGTTCTCATTTTTACAAATTTTTTACTATAAAAATGATAAACTTCTAAAATGTCCGTGCGAGAAAGGTGAATTAATTAGATATAATTGTATTTGCTTGGAATTTTTCTTGGGTCAATTGCACAGAATGCCATCAAACTTTGGAGTCATAACGGGAATACCACAACACTTCATTTTATAACAATAAAATAACAATACTTTGAAAATCTTGCACTGGCTGCCACAATCACCGTTTTCAGGCGACTACTCCGGCGAAGGAGCTGACATGTCAGCCACATCATCACAAAAAGCTTAATATTAAATGACATGTCAGCCGCATCATCACTTGGGTCAAAGGAGAGCTGTTCTTATGCATTCAATCGCAGAAATTATATTCTGTTCCGTTCCTTTCCTCAACAATTCAATAAATTTCTTCCCAAAAAAAAAAGAGTGAATAATTTTCATTAAATGAAAATTAATTAAGCAGCAGCAGCTTACCTGCTTCTGCAAGCGAAACAAAAGCCTATGGTCATCGAGAATGAAAAGAGCGTGAGAACGGAGAAGTTCGATAGTTGAATCAATGTCACCGGACTCTAACAACTGTCTGATCTGACGAATGATCAATCGTTGAGCGTGTACCATATATGACAGCCCGCATAATTTACTCCAGACTCACTTGCACTTTCCCTGTCTCGCCAGGTCCTAAGTTTGTTCGTCTCCTACTTCTACCCAAATGCATACTCAGGTCTCAACACATCATCCTCCTTCTTCATA